>PYAF01001301.1:686537-718911 GCA_007407185.1 Glycine tomentella | reverse complement strand
ATTTACTCAACATTTTTCCTACCCATACCAAACTCAGAGTCAAAATCAAACTTCATCAAAAATCATGTTTCAAAGTTTAATATTCATCAGAACAACCTCCTGAGCATACTTTTCTAAAGAACCCAAGCCTAATTCCAGCCCTATCACAAAGTGGTCACTATTCATCCCAAGAACAATTCCACAAATCAAACGGTAAAACGTGAGTTTCTTACCTCTAAATCGACAGGAAAGGCTAGAGAACAGCTTTTCCAAGCTTGAACGTCCTTAAAACGCCTTCTTTTCTCCTCAGAATCAAACTTTATGAATTTCCCTAGAGAACTGGATCTCTCTGTTTAATGGTTTTCAGAGAAAAGTGATGATGAAATCTAGCTCATTGAGTAGTTCCTTTCAACTTTCATGTTGGGTGTGAAAGGTTTTGGTCAACGGTTGAGTGCTTAAGAAGCTTCTCTAGTTCATCAATGGCAGAAGCAGAGAAAAGGAAAAAAAAAAAGACAGAGGAGAGAGAGAGAGAGAGAAAGAGGCTGTTATAATAATATAAAAACTTTTACATTAATAATGCATGACAATTAAATGTATGTTTATTTAAAATAATTTATTGTTAATTTAATTAATAAATTAACTTATGATAGCTTTCTATTTTGAATGTACATTTTTATCAAATATATTCGATATTTTTTTTCTTGTGTTTATGTGTTTTAACTTAATTCGCATACACTTCAATAGTTGGGCTTTACTCACTTCAATCTTCCTCTTGGGATTAACTTCCAACACCATCCTTTTTTCTAACATGCACAGTATTATACCGATTTTGTTCTTCTCATAATCCATAAGTTTCATACGGATTGTCAATCCGTATGAACCTTTACGGATTCATATACCCATTGCCTTATGGATTCATAATCCATAAGACTTTTACGAATTCACAATCCGTATGAATGATCTCACGGATTTGCAATCCCTAAGACTCTTACGGATTCGTAATATGTAAGAGTTAAAAAAATTTAAAATGATTTTCAAAATAATGGCCCATACAAGTGTCAAACCTGTGATCTTCCAATTATGAGCACAATGCTCTAACCAACTGAGCTACTACATCATTCATGTTAAAATCTAATTAATATTGTTATATATAACATTACAAATTTTAATGCATATTTAATATACATAAATTTACATAATAATTTTTATAAAAATTAATTTTTATCTAATAATATTTTTTTTACATATATAAATTTCTAAAGTATATGAACCTATGATTTTATAAAATTAATTTTTTTTAACTTTGACGAATTGTGAATTCGTAAGAGTCTTATAGATTGCGAATCCGTACGAATCTTATGGACTCGTTCTTACAGATTGTGAATCCGTAAGAATCTTACGGATTATGAATCCGTAAGGCAATGTGTGTATGAATCCATAAAGGTTCATACGGATTGACAATCCATATGAAACTTATGGATTACGAGAAGGCTGATGTATTAGAAAAAAGGCTGGTGTAGGAAGTTAATCCCTTCTTTATTTAATCAGGGGGTTGTTTGTGGTATCTCCTTTTTACTTATATACACAGTTCTTGATGAGACTGTTGTTGGATAATAGAGACACAATCTTTATTTTTCAGCAAAATTCCATTTTTTAATTATTTACATAAAATGTAATTCTTATATAAATTTTTATATCTACAAAAATTATGCTATTTTTTATATTTAATCCCTCAAAATGGTCTATTGAATCTTCATGAGTTGAAAATTTCATTGAATTACAAGGTTTATGTCTTAAAACACATCCCTGAAAGCACATTTCATTCACAATAATTCAAATAAAAAAATATTCCAATGTTGATCAAGTCTTAAAAGAAATAAACACCAAGATATAGTAAAAGGGCCTTCAGAAGGAAATTATTTTTCAAAACTATGTTTTAACAAATAAAAGGGTATATAATTGAAAATAAAAATATAAAAAGTAGGGAGGGTGTGCTTAGAAATATTGAGATGTAAATAGCAAGTTCCTTTCTAATGCATTGCAACTGCAATAAGTAATGGGCAGGAGGCCCAATGAATTAACTTTCATATTTTTCGGGCACAAATATTTAATCGAAAAAATGATTTTTTTATGTTAATAATTTCTATGTAAAGTTACACATATTTATATATTATTTTGTTATATACAATTTAATTAATGACCCATTAATTTAACCAAAATGATCCGTCAACTTAATTCTTTAACCCACCCACTCACTAGTCTGAGTTTAATAACTATGTGTAATTGTAACAATTCTTTCTTATTACAAGTACCAACTATAATATATGTAATTCCTGCTTAATGGATATTCATGATTATTTCTTTTTCTGGGTTGCCTCGTGGAAAGGTTTAAGACTTTTAAGTAACTTCCAGGAATAAGCAATCGTTGCATCACTTAAATTAGTGAAAATGAGTTGTTTCAGTAATTAATTAAGCAACAATTGTGTATTAGAGAGTATCCATACCACACGTGTGTACACAGGTCATGTCCAACTTCAAAGTTCTACGCAATGTTCCTTTGTAGAGACCAAAGAAAGCGACATTCAAAGTTAGCGGCAGAATGACCGACAGTAGTATTGAGGATGACAATGACACTGTTTAAATAGGCTTTTGAATAAATATGTATAGGTGAAGAAAATAAGAATTTTATTTTATAAGTTAAAATTAATTTATACTTGAGTTAATTTGTATATATAAATGTAAGTCTTTATTACATAATAGAAAAATTGTGTTTTAATGACCAATTTAGTCATAAATTTAAATCGAAAAATCATCTCTTTTTATACGTGTATAAATAAGATTTGGTATAACAATTCTCTCTCACACTCTAGCATATGGAGAAATTTTTAAATACTAAAGTATGCTATTTTTTTTATACTTAAGTTAACTTGTAGTTTAATTATTTATTCCTTCCAAAAATTGATTTTAATTTATGTATAAACTAATTTTAATCAATAAAAAAAATTCATTTTATCTACTTGTTTTTTTCTTTATAAGTATTTGTCGGAAAGTTATCCAAAATGATCAATATATATTGTCTTGTATTAGTCAAGAAAGGCTGCACTAGTTTTTTTCTACTTGTTTTTTTCTTTATAAGTACTATGTTTTAGGTACTCGAGTAAGCAGCCATGGCAGTGGGGTTGGCAATTGCAAACAAGGGAAGAGGTTACAGTGGGAAGATAACTTCTATTGTGATTCTATCTTGCATGGTGGCTGCCACTGGAGGCATTATCTTCGGTTATGATATAGGAATTTCAGGCATGTATATTTAACATAATTTCATATTATTGATAATTATTGATATTTATTAATTACCAGTATCTAACAGTGGAAATATATGTTAGATTATAAGAACATATATTGGTGTTTTCTGGTGTACTAAGAACATGGTGTTGTACCTTTGTTACTGCTTTCATGACCACACACACGTGTGGATAAGTTTAGTGGAGGAAAGTTCATTATTTTTATTTTAATCTCTTACTAGTTTGTTTTTGAGATGTGGAACTGGATTAAAATCCGTTCTATAAAATGACTACAAGATTATCGTATTCGGCATCACTTTATAAACTTGAGATCATAAACCACTGTGCTATATATTTTCAATATATAACACCGTTAAATTTGCAACATAAAACAACTAGTTAATTTCTTTTACATTTTGTGAAAATTTTGAAGGTTTTTCTTTTTTGGTTGATTGGGGTCAAAAGACGAGTTTGAGGACAGTGAACCTTTATTGCCTGCAAGACCAAGTATTGGCAAATTGAACCAAAGAGGGAGAATGTTAGCATTATTGAAACAAAGGTGAAATGTTTTTAGAGAATAAGATAGCAATTTAGCAACCATATTTGAATAACCAATACTACTATGCACCATTTTGTTGAAAGCATTATATCACCTTATTTGTTGGTCATGGATTCTAATAAGAAAATAGTTTTTTTTTTTTTTTTTATAGGTAAGAGTAGGACTACATATAATATCTTTTTTTTTTTATCTTCGTATAGCGAGAAACCTATGTACAATGGATACTTAGATTTTTTTAATGTTTATATGAACTTTTATCCCTAAGCAGGAAAAAAATGTTCAACCATTTTATTATTGTATTTCTACTTCATTGATTTCTGTTCTACTCTGTAAGCATTTTTTACTTAATTAAAAGATATGCATTTACATCATGTTTGCAAGTTTTCTCCTTCAGTTTGATCACTGATACTGTATACTTTGATCAACTTCACCAATTTGCAAGAATTGCAGGTGGAGTAACATCTATGGTGCCATTTTTGGAGAAATTTTTCCCAGATGTGTACACGAAGATGAAGCAAGACACCAAAGTTAGCAACTACTGCAAATTTGATAGCCAGCTCCTAACAGCATTCACTTCATCACTGTACATAGCAGGCCTTATAGCATCCTTCTTTGCCTCATCAGTCACAAGAGCCCTTGGCCGAAAACCATCAATCCTCATAGGTGGTGCTGCATTCCTCATTGGAGCAGCTCTTGGTGGTGCAGCTCTCAACATATACATGCTTATACTTGGTCGAGTTATGCTTGGAGTTGGGATTGGATTTGCCAATCAGGTACATTTTAATTATCCTTACAATCTCCTTACATATTTATTTGATTGGTCCACTAGAAGTGTTCTAAGGTATCTAGTTAAGGTATACTTTAATACATCCTATTAAAAATGCTTCTAATTACTTAAAATGTGTATTAAATATTTTGAATAAATAATATATGCACTTGCAGTATAAAGGTTTTGGTTTTTTAAAATGTCATCCACTCATAATCTGTGGTATATAGTATATGTTTCTTGATTTTTTATGGTGACTACCTTATTGGTTTCCGGTATAAAAAACGTTTGTACTGAAAAAACATGTCTGTTAAATGTTCCCTTTTAGAGTCTAAAACATTTATATTTTCCATCAATCAAAAATCATTATCAATATTGACTACCTTATTGATTTTTTATGTTTCAAAGAATAAATAATTCTTTTATTGTTGTGTCTCCATTATATTGAAATTTTTTATTTTAAGTCAATTAATTACATGTCACTTAAAAAAAATTGATTTTTCCAAAAATATTTAATTTTATAATTGGTCTCTTAATTATAATTAAAAGTTCAATTGGGTCTCTCATTTATTAAAATGTTCAATAAGGTCCTTTAAATATTTTTAAAAATTCAATTGGATTCCTCAATTGTTAAAAAATTCAATTAGATTCTTTAATTGTTTTTAAAAAAGTTCAACTAGGTCCCTCAATTAAATTTAAAAATTCAATTAGATTCCTCAATTATTAAAAAATTCAATCAAAATTAATATATTTTAGACTAAGATGAAAATTTTGTCCTTCCTATTTTTTCAAATAGGAGATTTAAGTCCCCTATTTTTTAATTGAGATATTTCATCCTACACTTTTAAAAACCTTTGATTTTAGTCCCCTTTTTTAATTTAAGACTTGACTATGTAATTTTTTAATTCTTTTAATAAATTATGTTTGTTCACAATTTAATAATTTTAGAAAATTATCATTTCAATAATAAACATACATGTGTCAATAACATTTATATAGTACATAGATCAATGTTTAAAATTAATCACAAAGACTAAAATTATGTATTTACGTATTTTTTAAAAGTAGAAAACAAAATGTTTCAATTAAAAAATAAGGAACTAAAATTGCGAACTTTTAAAATTTGAGATGAAATGCCTCAATTAAAAATAGGAAAACTAAAATCATGGATTTGAGAAAATATGAGGACAAAAATTATATTTTAGCCTATTATAGAAAAGGACCAAATTGTAATGTTTTAAATAATTAAAAGTTTTAAACTTTCAAATAATTGAGGGACCCAATTGAAGTATTTTAAATAATTGAGGGATCAAATTGAACCTTAAAATATAATTAAGGGATCAATTGTATAATTAAAACTCAAAATAAAATTTAATCATTTATTAAATACCTTAAACATATTTAACTCTATTTAATATTTTTGACTTGCTAATGCTTAACATTTGCCATATTGGATTATTTGGGCATTGTTAACATAATAAAATCATGAATATAATCTTATATGGAAGCAAAATTTCATTGTTTTGCAGTCAGCTCCATTATATCTCTCTGAAATGGCACCTCCAAGATACAGAGGTGCCATAAACACTGGTTTCCAGCTTTGTGTTGGCATTGGTGTTCTATCAGCTAATCTGATTAACTTTGGCACAGAAAAGATCAAAGCTGGTTGGGGTTGGCGCATTTCTCTAGTTATGGCAGCAGTTCCAGCCTCAATGCTCACTTTTGGATCACTTTTCCTCCCAGAAACACCAAACAGCATAATCCAACACAACAAGAACCATCAAAAAGCCGAGTTAATGCTGCAACGAATCCGCGGCACCGATGATGTCCAACAAGAACTTGAAGACCTAATTGAAGCAAGTGAGATGTCAAATTCCATCAAACACCCATTTAAGAACATCTTGCATAGAAAATATAGGCCTCAACTTGTCATGGCAATAGCCATACCCTTCTTCCAACAATTCACAGGAATCAATGTCATATCCTTCTATGCTCCAATCCTCTTCCTAACCATTGGATTAGGCGAAAGCGCTTCGCTTCTTCTTTCAGCAGTTGTGACTGGATTTGTAGGCACTGCTTCAACATTCATATCAATGCTCATGGTTGATAAACTAGGCAGAAGAGTCTTGTTCATATCTGGGGGAATTCAGATGTTCTTCTCACAAGTTTTAATAGGGAGCATCATGGCAACTCAACTTGGTGACCATGGTGAAATAGACAAGAAATATGCATATTTGATTCTAGTTTTGATATGCATATATGTTGCTGGATTTGCATGGTCTTGGGGGCCACTAGGATGGTTGGTTCCTAGTGAGATTTTCCAGCTGGAGATTAGATCAGCAGCACAAAGTATTACAGTTGCTGTGAACTTTTTCTTCACCTTCATAGTTGCTCAAACTTTTCTCATCATGCTATGCCATTTCAAGTTTGGCACTTTTTTCTTTTTTGGGGGATGGGTGGTGGTGATGACAGCATTTGTGTACTTGCTGTTACCAGAGACCAGGAATGTGCCAATTGAGCAAATGGATAGGGTGTGGAGAGAACATTTTTTTTGGAAAAGAATTGTGGGACAAAGAAGTTAAGGCACAAAGATAGTGGTGCCTTGATATATATCACTCCACAATTAAGCAAGTTACAAGTAGTCAAATGCTCCTCAAGTTAAGTATGACTAATTTCTATAATTTGATTGCCAAGTTGCCTCAATCAAATTTGGAATGATGGGAGTAGAACAAAGAAAAAAAAAAGGATGGCCTAAAAATATTCACACACAATCACAATTATATATATTCATCTCCATAATTTAATTCTTTGAGCGAAATAATCACTTTAATTGAAATAAAAGTAGAGAATTATATTTATGGATTATAAAAAAAAGATATTAATTGACGGATTAATGAATAACACAATCTAACTTAACTTATTTTATTTTGACATATTAAATGAACTGATTAGCTAGATTCAATCAATTTTGACATATCAAGATACTAAAATGGTTGTCTATGATACACATCAATATACACGTCAATTTACATAACGTGATAATGATCAAGAGTATACTCGCTTTGATCTGGTATCAGGACTTAAAGTTAATTTTCTCAAGAGTGGGTTTGGCATGGTTGGCATGGATGTGTCTATAACGGAAATGTATGTTAATTTACTGAATTGTAGGATTATGAAAATTCCATTTGTTTATCTTGCAATTCCCATTGGTGTTAATCCTAGGCTAGTTGACATGTGGTCTCCTGTTATCTTAAAAATTAAGAGATTGGGAGGGTGGAAACACAAACTGGTATCTTTTGCGGAGAGGGTGTGCCTTATAAACTTTGTTCTTTCTTTTCCTATTTTTTTCTCTCATTTTTTAAGCTACCTATATCTGTGAGGAACATTATCATGCAAATACAAAGGGACTTTCTTTGGGGTCGTGAGGAAGGTAAGAGGAAAGTATGTTGGGATAGTTGGCAAAATATTTGTAGACCAAATTCACAAGGGGGATTAGGAATCAAAAACATATTTCAATTTAATAAGTCTTTGTTAGGTAAATGGAGATGGGAGATGATGGAGGAAAAGGAAAATCTTTGGAGTGAAATTTTAGTGTCAAAATTAGGGGGGTGGAGAAGATTAAGTGATGAGAATTGTACAAACTATTTTGTGTGGTGGAGTGACCTATGTAAGATTTATGAAGGGTTGGAGGAGTCTAGGTGGTTTGATTTGTCGGTTGTGAGAAAAGCTGGTAAATGAGACAACTTTCTTCTGGAGTGATATTTGGGTGGGAAATGAATCGCTTGCAACTAGATATCCTCGGCTGTACGCGATTTTGATTCAGAGGGAGAGAAAAATATGTGAGATGGGTGAGTGGGTTTGGTATTTTGAGTGGTGTGGGGAACTTTTTTGTGTGGGAACTGGAACAAATGAATTTTTTGAAGTTATACTTGATTGGCTACCATATCAGCCAACATTGCAGGGATTTTTAGCTATGGTCGTGGGAATCAAATGACCATTTTTCTGTAAAGTCGACATATGTTGGTATTGGTGAATTAATTGGACATCATGAGGAGGATGACTTTTGGATGCATCTTTGGCGGTTGAAGATGCCCTGAAGATCAATGTTTTCATATGGAGAATGTGTAGAAACAAGTTACCTACTGGAGACAATCTGATAAGAAGGAATATTGATGTTGGTGAAGGAAGTTATAGCTGTAAATTTTGTTTGAACAACATTGAATCTGTTGATCATCTTATTTTCTGGTGCCCAATTACTATGGATGTTTGGAAGATATGATATGAGTGGCTTCATTTATCCTCGATTCTTTCTCAGATCTCAGTCAATCACTTTAATCAACATCAGCTGTTAGGAGTTAACAAGACAAAGCAAGATTGATGGAAGATCATTTGGTGCGAGATCATTTGGATGGTATGAAAAACTAGAAATGATATTATATTTAAATAGTCTGAATTTCACAAGCAGAATTTGATGCAAGGAATTCTTTTTAATGCGTGATGTTGAATAAAATCAATAGATAAATTATTTTGTTACACATTTGCTTAGTGGAGCCTTAGTCCTAGTGCTTGTATTTTGGGATTATAGGAGTGACAAGGGATGTTGTTTGAGCTATTTTTTGGGGGAGGTTGGTATAGTATATTATAATAGGTGGGTGTATATGTATAGTTTTGCATGTGTTGCTATAGGTTTTGGAATTTTTTCTATAACATGTGCAAGCAATATGGTGGTATGCTATACAGGAGTTAAACATACAGGGATGAGTTTTATTTGTGGATGAAATTTGGGTATTTCTGATATCATGTAGTTCTTACATATATATATATATATATATATATATATATATATATATATATATATATATAGGAATTAGAATAAAAAAATTTAATACGTTTTTCTTTTTGGAAAAAAAAAAACCTCGGTTACTATTTGTACTACTATTGATTAATAGAGAGAGAAAGAGAGGAGAGTAAGGATATATATGTTTTTTTGATTATTTTGTACCTAATATGAAAAATTGTTCATAATCTTCTAAGTAACAAAACTGATACTTTGCCATATCCTCATCTGTTTAATCTGTGCAACAATCATTTTTCAAATCAAACTTTGAAAAGAAAAAAAAACATTTATTCTGTACAATATTACATTATTTAGCGAATCAAATGTGAGACTATTGTCTTTGAAACGTACCTCAGCTCCCTTCCGGACACTAATACTAGCCAAATGCTACAATATTGTTCACATCATTCAAATGTGAGCGATATTCGGAGTAACAATATCCTGAGGGAAGAAGATGTTTACTATATTTTTGCTTTTGCTTCTGACTTTATTTTGCCTACTTTAAGAGTTTATATGACTCAAGTTTGTTTTCCTAGAGGCTTCTAGTCCTCTTTCATGTATTTCACAAATAAAATAAAATATAGTCTTTGAAACGTACCACCTGTCCAGACACCAACGCAAGCTAATTACTTGTCATAACATCAAAATTTATTAAAAGTTTTACACCCTGTTATCATAATAAGTAATAATTTTAACTAATAATGTAGCAGCTAATTACTTGTCATAACATCAAAATTTAACAAAGTCATGTGTAGTTTTTTTTATAATTATGTATTTAATTCTTCATTAACTACATCGTCAACAAGGAGAAGGAAGAGGAGAGTGTGAAGGCAAGGACAAGGCACAATGGTAGAATATATTTTTAGAACCTAATTAATAGGATATTTTCCTAATGGGACGTTTAATATAAGGAAAGTTTTTTTATGTCTTGAATTATCATTTCTGAGAATCGTTAATCCTACGAATCATGATTTTTTTTTTAAGAAATAATGATTATTAGAAATAACTAAATTTATTTTGTTGGTCATAAATATTTTCATACAAGTTTCTTGAAAATAAAAAAGTAATAGTATTTTTACCACAAATTTTAATTATTTACCATATTTAGAGTAACATGATATTTTTATAGTTATAAAACTTTTTTTTTTAAATCGAAAAAGTAAGACTTTTATATCTACCATGAAAATATTTTTGTGGGAAATATAGTAAAAATAATTACAAAAACAAACTTTCCTGATAAGATTTTCAGGAAACTAAAAAAAATTCCTGTAGCCAAGGCTCTCTAATTAACATTTTTAAATACATAAACTTCTATAACCGAGATAAGAGCGGAATTTTTAAAGATATATTAATGTAATTGACATTTTAAAAGAGATTTTAAGTCAAAGATTTCACTCATATCTTGGTTATAGAAATTCAACCTCACATGCAATGTTCCTATATGCACAATTATGAAAACGCTGCACGTAATCCTTAGTACCATTGGTCCCATGCACATGTTACAGTTAACCAAATTGCACATTTATTATTTTGAGGAAAGAAATCACTATTGAAGTTGTCGATTTTGTCCTTAAGCATATGGTTAGAGGCGCATCTCTGTCACAGCACATATAAAATGATTCTTCTCCAATTATAGAGGCAATGCAAGTATGCAAGTTTGACTTGTCTAGGTAGCAAGTTTGTCCCACTTTGAATTGAAATAAAAGTAACACGTCTCAATTCTCCAGTAAGGAAGTTCTTTAGGCCTTAAGATCAAAGCTAATCAAATTTCAGTAGTGACACTTAATGTTGAAAATTTCAAACCAATATACTATTCTGAAATTTCGACATACCCCACTTGGACTTCATGTTAGGTTCCAATTGACTACAACAACAAAACTTTATCCCATCAGGTGAGATCAATTACATGAATTACACAACCACATACGGCACGGTTAAAAACCAAAGTTCCATAGATATTATTGAGTCTAAGATCTCCCTTAACGATTTCCTCCAATGTTCTTTTCATTCTCCATCTTCTCCCTTTTTTGGGACTAAATAAGTTATCCACTCTTCTAACCGATGTCTCTTGTGACTACTCTTCCAGTTGACTACACAAGTCAAGAAATACTATTATTTGCTTATCATGATTCATGATCCATGATCCATATATGCAACCTCAAACTCTCTTAAGTTTCTACCTGTTTAAGCAGGAAGAAAAGACTAATGGCAGTTGGGTTGGCTATAACAAGTGAAAGTGGACAAAACAATGGAAAGATAACCCTTTATGTTGTCCTCTCTTGCATGATGGCTGCCATGGGAGGTGTCATCTTTGGCTATGACATTGGAATAACAGGTGGAGTGACCTCAATGGAGCCATTTCTGAAGAAGTTCTTCCACAAAGTGTACCTTAAGATGAAATTAGCAGATGACAGCAACTACTGTGTATTTGATAGCCAACTATTGACCTCTTTCACATCCTCTCTTTATGTTGCTGGTCTTGTTACTTCCTTCTTTGCTTCTTATATCACCAAAGCCTTCGGTCGCAAGCCATCCATCGTAGTTGGAGGTGCTGCATTTCTTGCCGGTACAGCACTTGGAGGTGCAGCTTTTAATGTGTACATGCTGATAGTTGGTAGACTTTTGCTTGGAGTTGGGGTTGGTTTTGCAAATCAGGTAGTTACTCTATTTTTTATATTTTTTTTCTTCATGTTTCTATAGCATCTCAAGCATTTCAAATATTGTATATAGCTTAAGATTCAATTGGAAACTAGACAATTGGCAACAAAAAGGAAAAGAACCTGAATTTAGGATATAACTTCTTTATTTCAAAGTGCATTTAGATCGTTAAAGATAAAAAGAATAACCATTGATTATGATTTTTTTGTTAAACTATTCTCATGCTGGTATAGCTTATAGGATCACTGCATGATCTATATTACACATCCATAAAGGGAAAATTGGTAATTCTCATGCTTTCTATCAGATTGTTGGAGCAAGTTGACAACATAATAGACATGTTAAACTATTCTCATGCTTTCTAGTAACGTCTATTATGTTGTCAACTTGCTCCAACTATCTCACAGATACATATAATTTCTTGGCAAATGCTAACAATTGTGCTGAGGACATTGGTTTAGAAAACAAAAATAATAAGCTTTTATAATAAAAAAAATGCATTATTATATTAAACACAAATTATTCGTTCCTTACTTTTTTAAGTAATTAGAACCATAATGCTCTATAACCTTTGGGTCCTTAATAACAAGGATTTGACTCCTCCAAAGTGAGAAACTCATTTTAGAGAATAAAGTAAATAATATTAGTCATTGATGAGAAAATCAGCTATCGATATTAGGTGCACATGCACAACAAATTATGATGTTGGAAACATCAAAATTGTTTTTCTCTTAACAACTGAAATTACTTTATTGCTTACTTTAGAGGAGCCAAATCCCAATAACAAGACACTAATTTCTTTCAAATTGTGTACTGGTTTTTGCAGGCAGTTCCTCTGTATCTATCTGAAATGGCACTACCACAACTAAGAGGGGCAATAAACAATGGCTTCCAATTAAGCATTGGCATTGGTGCTTTGTCTGCCAATCTAATAAACTACGGAACAGAGAAGATTGAAGGAGGTTGGGGTTGGCGCATGTCCCTAGCCATGGCAGCAGTTCCAGCCTCAGTCCTAACACTAGGTGCACTTTTCCTCCCCGAAACTCCTAACAGCATAATCCAACGCAACCATGACGAACAAAAGGCCAAGCTACTGCTTCGGCGAATCCGAGGCATGGAAGACGTGCAAGCAGAACTTGATGACCTTATAAAAGCAAGTTCTCCTTCAAAAACCAACAACAACAAACAATCTCTTAAGCTCATTTTGAAAGGAAGATATAGGCCTCAGCTTGTGATGGCTATAGCAATACCATTTTTCCAGCAAGTGACAGGGATCAACGTCATTGCCTTCTATGCCCCTTTACTTTTTAGGACAATTGGGTTAGGAGAAAGTGCATCACTGTTGTCAGCTGTGATGACAGGAGTGGTAGGTACTGGCTCAACATTCATATCAATGTTCATAGTGGATAAACTTGGAAGGAGAACCTTGTTTATGATTGGGGGCATTCAAATGTTTGTATCACAGTGTATAGTTGGAAGCATAATGGCACTTCATCTCAAAGATCATGGTGGATTAAGCAAAGGGTATGCTTTTGTTGTTTTGGTTATGATATGCATATATGTTGCTGGGTTTGGATGGTCATGGGGGCCACTAGGTTGGTTAGTACCAAGTGAGATTTTTCCTTTGGAGATTAGATCAGCAGGGCAAAGCATCACAGTGGCAGTGAGCTTTATCTTCACTTTCATTGTTGCTCAGACTTTTCTGTTCATGCTTTGCCACTTCAGGTCTGGGATTTTCTTCTTCTCTGGAGGTTGGGTGGTGGTGATGACTATGTTTGTGTACTATTTCCTGCCAGAGACCAAAAGTGTGCCACTTGAACAGATGGAGAAAGTGTGGCAAGAGCATTGGTTTTGGAAGAGAATAGTGGGTGAAATGAGTGATAGATAGCATAAAGGTGAGATATGAATCTAATACTTCAAGGAAGATCTAAATCAAATGTTCTACGGATGCTAGCATTTAGCACAAGCATTTGTCTGTGTATAATTACCCTGATCATAAAAGCAATGAAATTGTTTTCTGTTTGAAAAGATAGATTTTAAATATATGAACTGATTAGCTGTATTTGGGGAGAGAAAGAGAAAATCGAACACTTGAAAACTGCCAAGAGAAAGATGTAAACAGGAACAAGGTATCGCTCTAGAACTCGAATGCATCTTGACTTAGTCGTTTTACTTAAGAGTAGCTTAACTTCTTTTTTTACTTTTTTATTTGTCTGATCAGTGTGGAAAATTCAAGTAAAATAAAACAAGGTCAGTAAGATGAATGCTAGTTAGCCATTGCAGTTAAAGGTACCATTGTTCATATGGCTGTTTTCAAGTATAGATGAAGTGCATGTCAGAATTTTCTTAGTTCCCTAGATCTAGGTGTTTTCTTTCTATTTCACGAAAACTGAACAGAAACTCCAGTATCTTGAACCAAAAATTTGTCACAGAAAAAAGGTGGCAGAAATAATTCAAGTTCATATCAGTGTTCTTTCTTTAATTTTACCTCTTCTAGACAGAAAAGGTGTGTTGGTAACTGACATGAACTGAATGGTCATGTTCGAACATGGAAGTACCATGTGATAATCTTATGAAATGAAACAAGGTGATTTTCAAATCAGTCATGATGTTATTTTTCCTTAGATTGGTTTGTAGCAAAAATGATGATAACAAAATGGCTTAAATAAGAGATTTATTCTGCTTGAATTTGCAGAGATTCATCTTGATCAATATATCTATGCGACAAACAAGCTTATCCTATAACCATAAACCATTTAATCTCAGGACAGAAAGTGTGGAAAACTAAGAAAATTCCAATGTGGCAGAGACATGTCCATCCACATTCAATTCAAGCACTCTCTAACCTTGTGCATTATAACAATCACAAAAATAACAGTAAGGTGTTGTAAGACTTGTTATTAATTCTTACTTCTTAGGCAGACAACATTGAAATCCTGTAGTCTGAAATCTTCATGCAAGCATAGTTGATATTGCAAACAATCTTGCACAATCAATGTTAATTGCTCGATTGATATCAGATGCAAGAATAATATTACAATATAAGCCACTAATTTTCCCTGATCAACAAAATTAGAATGCTGATTTGAATTAATTGTTGGAACTTGGAACATACTCATTTCTTGAACAGTCTCTCTCTCAAGGTAGCACAGTAAAAACTTCCACATCTTTCATTGCAGGGCTCCTAACTGAGTATTTAAATGTCCAACCATGGCAGGCCCCAGCATGTACCCCCTTTTTATTGAGGGCAACAATGGCTCCCAAAAAATCTGGAAATTTTCTTGCTATTCGTGTTATTGCATCTTTAGCAGCAAGTTTGGGTTCCATTCCCAACCTCATACTTTCCACAACTTGATAGCTGAAATTGAATAGAAGTGTTAATCTTGATATTCATAAGAAAAAACACATAAGAATAGGTAATTAAAGTTGTAACTATACAAGAGTAAGACAGCTTGAAACTACCAACAAGGTAAAGAATGCGTCTTCACAGGTCAATGCACCAAGAAAAAAAAATTGTTTCAATACACTACAGTTGCAAAAGGATTACCATTTAGCTTTTAATCAAGAAACATTACATGATGGATCAGGTATTGCTCCTCAAGATTACCAAGCTTTACCAATCAATAGATACATAATCAAGTCATAGCAGTAGTGAATGATAAGCCATTTAATATAAAACTGATTTTGTGTATATGCCATTATGAATAATAACTTTCTGAAGACAACCAAACAAAAAGCAACTCTGAATGTAAACTAGAGAAACTAGAGAGTGTAGGCGTTACCATGGAAGGAAGCGCATCATGATGTCACCATCCCCAGTTGCACAACATGCACCAACTTCATCAATGGCATATGCTGAGGATCCAGCAATGGGACCATCACCTACTCTGTAATCAATGAAAAAAATTCATAGAAAACTTAATTATAAAATGCATCAAGAGAACATACAAAGGATGATCGATAGATGCTGCATTAACAGTGTGTGCTGTATATCTGAGCATATGTACTTGGGAATTGATAAAGGCAATTTGTGAAGGGCTAAATGGAACCATTCCCACCGGTGAGATATAAAGAGCTCTAATTGATAAACCCATCCCTTCTCATTCTAAGTATAACAGTCATGAGAGTTAAAGAGTATTTGTTGCCACAAACAATAAAAAAAAAAAAAAAAAATTGCATGTAGCTTTTATAATGTTGCTTGATAACGAAGAAAACTTCAGCCATTCAAGAAATCAAAAGATCTGTCCACTTGTAATACTGGCTCTGGCAAGGTGGCACCCACAAGGTTACCTTCCAGGAATCTTGAATGTTGCTCCATTAGTTGATGTGCCAACAGCAACGTGTCCCATCTATGCTAAATAAAAAGTGTCATTTGCATTTGACAATATGATGCATACAAATCAATTTTATGCTATATCTTACTCTATCGATAACAGCCATTGATATAGTATCATGGCTATGAAGACCGACTCGAAGTAAATTGGAATTACTAGTTAGCATCTGAAGAGTACTGGAGCATGTTTCATCAGGATGTCCCAGATAATTTGTTGGACGATAAGGACCACAACTATTTGCAGGTGATACATTTTTCCTGAAATTTGGTTGGCAGCGACTATCTTTCCATTTGGCCCACTTCTCCATTGATTCTGGTGAACTCAAGTTCATGGGACCTGGAAGACCCATTGAAATAGCAAATTCTGATGCTTTCTCTCCTACCAGCAAAGTGTGTTCAGTAAGCTGCATCACTAACCTGGCAGCTTTAATTCCATCCTTTACATATCTCATGGCTGCAACAGCTCCTACTTCCATTGTCACCTAATCCCCTTAGCAGAAGATAGGACCAGAAATCATGCCAATGCATGAAAAAGTATAAAGTAAGGCACAAAATAATGAGCAGATGCAGAGCATGGTGATTGGTAGTTACCCCATCCATTATCAGAGCATCAATTGTAGTTTCTCCATTCTCATCTGGACTTCCACCCGGACCAACTGTTTAGAGTAGGATATCCAAAAGGCATCCATAAGTGTACTTATCATGAACAGAAAACCCCAAAAAGACCAAATCTTTGGAGTTAGGATAGTTAAGAACTATGTATAGAAAGAACAAAAACAACATCAAAAGTCTGTCTGATTCATTCTTACAGGGGTAAAATCAACTTATGCACCTCAGCTTTAAGAAAGTTAGATGAGAGAGATTATGTAAAAAGTTTAAGGATATAAATTGATTTTAACTTATAGTAGTTTAATTCATTTTATAATCTTATTTTTTTACCCCTATAAGTACTTATTGAATTATCCAAAATGGGCCTTTATCAAAATTAATTACCAAATACTTAGAAATCACAATATGGAGAGACAAGTTCACACGCACACACGCACAATTTACAGGTTCCATTAAATAAAAGACAAAATTAAGTTGAAGTATTGATATTGAAAAATCCTTGATATGTTCCTACCTGTTCCATCACATCTTAGTTCCTCACAAGCAGCGCATCCTTCAACCACAGAATCCACAGCTGAAGAGCCAGCGTCAACAGCCCTCCATGCAGCCCTAACAGCCTCAACAAAGGGCCACGTGCTCACAACCAATGGGTACTGTTCCGATTCCACAGTTTCATACCCCACCACCACCTGATCACAAACAAAAACACCCATCACATCGAAACTTTCCTAAAGTGGAGAAGATTGAGACTTTAACCCAAAAGTTGCTGAATTTTGAGTGTTGGGAAATTCAAAATTGTTCATTTTATATTCTGATTAGGGAGGGAGGGAAAAATGAGTTGAGAGAGAGAGAGAGAGAGAGAGAGAGAGAGAGAAGAGTGTGTTGGGTACCAAAGAGAGTAAAGGGAGGAGGAGGAAGATAATGTTGAAGGGCTTTGCAGCCATGGAGGTTCTACCACTGTTCTTGAAGGCCTCTGAAATGGAATGAATAGCGAGCAACCAATTGAAGTCTTGGATTGAAGTATGAAATGGAATAAAAATATGGTTAATTATAATCTGGTTACTTTAATTACAATTAAAAGTTTAATTTCAATCTTAATTATAAAATTTTTAATTAAATATGGTTAAAAATATTTCAATTAAATCCTCAATTATTAAAAAATTTAATCATGCTCTCCAAAACAAGACCTATGTGTAAGTGTTAGAGGCAAGACCTTGACAAATAATTTTTCACCTTAGTTAAAGTCCACTTAAAATTATTCGTGATCTCGGATTGCAAACAAGCAAAGAGAATAAAGAACACCACACTAACAATCTCTAATAATAAACATATTCATCGCCTTCTACCAAAACTTTATGAAATATTGTATTTCCGTTTTTGTACCCTTTTGTTTGTAATGATATTTTTATTGTTCATTATATATTATTATTGATTTTGATGGTGATGGTATTTGTTTAATCTTGATTTTTGGTTGTTAATAAAATTTAACCATACTTCATCATATTTTTTGTCATTTAGTTCAACAAAACTTTTTCTTTACTACTTAAATGATCAATATATGCATAACTCAACAATGTTTAATTTAAATAAACACCCACATTTATTACTTTTAGTTCAATTTATAGTACTTTCTTTTTCGCAAGTCACTAAGACAAAGGTCCTCTAAATTTCTGACGTTTTTATAACAATAACTAATTCAATCTCAGCTACTTCAAGAAATCGTCTCATTTTATATATACCTAAAACCAAAATTCTTTTCTTAAGTAAAAAAAAAAAAATTCCAAAACAAATATACAAAGTTCAATTTTTTTATAATAAAAGCAGGTCATGTGACTTAATTAATAATTTATTGATATGATCATTAATTCAATAATTTAGTGTTTTTATTGGACCGATCACCGATTTAATTTTTAAAATAGACGTTAACGGTGAGAGAGGGTCAGAGTCACTGCACAGCGACGCGAGTGCCCACTCCAATTCAAATTCAATCAATTGAGAAGCCTAGCTAGGGTAATGGCGGAGGATATTCCTTCTTCTTCTTCTTCTTCTAATGCTCCTTTGGGTTCGAGTGTTATCTCCTTAGTGAACCGTCTTCAGGACATATTCTCCCGCGTTGGCTCCCAATCCACCATCGACCTCCCCCAAGTCGCCGTCGTCGGCAGCCAGAGCAGTGGCAAGTCCAGCGTCCTCGAAGCGCTCGTCGGCCGCGACTTTCTCCCACGCGGCAACGAAATCTGCACGCGCCGGCCCCTCGTCCTACAGCTCGTCCAGACCAAGGCCCCCGACGACGACGAGTACGGCGAGTTCCTCCACCTCCCCGGCCGCAAATTCCACGACTTCTCCGAGATTCGCAGGGAAATTCAGGTTCATCACTTCAACCACTTTTCGCTATTTAAGTGACTTGATCCTTTGACATTGGTGAAATGGATTATAATTGAAGGTTGGTTAGTTAAATGAACTTTGAGGGGAGATATAAGGTTAGTTGGATGGTTTAAGGAGAAGAGAAGAGGGAAAAGGTCACGGGTTTCAAGTCGTTGGTCCGAGTGGGCAAGCAAGGTCTCGGGTTCGAACCTTGTGGATGGAAAACATATGTTGGAAGGGAAGACCCCATTCAAGGTGATCAGCCAAGTTCCTAGAGATTAGTCATCAACTAAGTTGGTGGATACTCCATGTCAATGTGATGGATACAAAAAAAAAAAAAAAACAAAAAACTAACATTTGCTGATAAAAAAAAATGAACTTTGAGGAATATTGTTTCCTCCTTTGACACTCTAGCTTTCATTGTACCATTATGGACAAGTAACACTGTCTTTGTTGAGGGTCCATTATCCATTGAAACTGATTTTCATGCTGTAATATTGAAAGGTGGTTGAATTGGAGATTTCCATTATTTGTGTCTTTACGGAATGTAATACTGATGTACACATTAGGTATTCAGTGTACTAGTTAGTGTGTGTTTGGTTTAACGTTAGATTAAACAGGCACACATTCCCATGCATGTTTTGTGAGAAGTAAGAGTTCATAGCTTTTGATTCAACGCCCGTTGGTGACCTCCCAACAGTAAACCAAGCATCCACTAAACCTTTTTTAATCTCTTCAGTTAACTCGTATATATATTTACTCTCTTTCTGCAGGCTGAAACTGATAGGGAAGCAGGGGGGAACAAAGGTGTCTCAGACAAGCAGATTCGACTCAAGATTTTTTCACCAAATGTTCTTGATATAACTCTTGTTGATCTCCCAGGCATTACGAAGGTTCCCGTTGGTGACCAGCCTTCGGATATTGAAGCTCGAATCAGAACAATGATCATGTCATATATCAAAACTCCCACCTGTCTCATTTTAGCTGTCACCCCGGCAAATTCGGATTTGGCTAATTCAGATGCTCTTCAGATGGCAGGGATTGCTGATCCTGATGGTGGGTTCTTGCTTCTTGTGTCTCAAATTTTAATCTTTTCACATCTCTCTAGTTGGTTTCTAAAGGTTCTTGTATCTGTTGCAGGTAATAGAACAATCGGTGTAATCACAAAGGTTCGGTATACATACTCTTCTAACATTTTAACTGACACGTATATTTGTGAAGTTGGTTAAGCTGTTGCCATGTTCTTACAATGTTAGGCACTTGTAATTTGGAATGTAGTTGGATATCATGGACAGAGGTACTGATGCTCGGAATCTTTTACTAGGAAAAGTTATTCCCCTCCGACTTGGTTATGTAGGCGTTGTAAATCGTTGTCAGGAGGTAATGATGTCATACTATGGTGATAAAGGCAGTGTTAAACTACTTTAACCTTTACATATGTCCTAGTAGATGTTATACTACAGGTCATTGTATACACACAACCATACATATGTGTACTTTGCAAATGCAAATACATATAAACATGTTGATTAGCATAGTGGTCAAGTCAATATTTATGCTGAAATATAGTTTGTCTATTGTTTCATCAAATTAGGATATTCAAATTAACCGGAATATAAAGGATGCTCTTGCTGCTGAAGAGAAATTTTTCTGCAGTCGTTCTGTAAGGAAGTTCCTATTCATAGTTATTATCAAGTGTTTTTGCTTATACATACTTATTTTTATCTATTTATTTTATTCATAGGTATACAACACTCTAGCAGATAGTTGCGGTATTCCTCAACTAGCAAAGAGGTTGAACCAGGTAGAATCTTCATGGTATTGAAAACACATTGTTTTTTGTTATATATTTATTTTACTCTTAAGAATGTTAGCCTTGTTTAGGGCTGTCAGTCTCCCTTCTTCATGCAGAGTAGTGTTCACATTTTTTCCTTCTTTACCCAACACTATAATGTTTAATGTTTTTTGTGAGAACAACACCATAAAAGTTAGCTTTTGTAGTTGGAGAGACCAAGGCATAAACCCCACATTAGAATCCCATACTTCCAATGTGGGACTCCCTGTATATACCTTACAATTGGATCCTAACATTTTTCATTTTACAAAGTCGGTCAAAATCATTGAATTATATCTTTTACCTACCGGACGGAGGTTTCAAAGAAATGTACTTAATTGTTTAGCCTTCAATGCTGATTTTGTGGTGGCTTTGGAATTTTGCTTTGAATAATTTTTATCATTCTCTGGAAAGGGAGACGAGGAAGGAGAGTTGAAATAATGAACCTTTGTTGGAAGAATATTTGTTGTTGGGTGATGGATCTGTTAGGGATAAATGAGTTTGAAGAGTGTATGAATATAGCCAAATTATAACTTTCTCAGAGTAAATGCATACCATGTCAAAATTGGAGAGGGAAAATTGTTTGACAGTTCTTGCATATAAATGAATTCTTCAAATTGTGTAAAAGATTAATCCTTTATGAATTCATACAAGATTGAGGTTTCTGGACAAATGCACACCAATATGGCATGCACATTTTCCTGTCCAACTTTTTGCAGATTCTAGCTCAACATATAAAGGCTGTGCTACCTGGGCTGAGAGCACGTATAAGCACTTCACTAGTTGCTGTTGCGAAGGAGTATTCGAGCTATGGAGAAATCACCGAGTCTAAGGCATGTGTTAATACTGGGATGTATCTTGGATATGTCCCCAAGGACTTGTTAAATACTGAATATACTGTATAACCATTCTCCTTATTGTGATAAAAAGCAACATTTCTCGACTTTGGCTGGAATTTTGCCCCGTGGTATTTATCATTGTTCATCTGTGGCAGGCTGGTCAGGCTGCACTTCTACTGAATATTCTTTCAAAATATTGTGAAGGTAAGGTACCTAACTATCGCAACTGTGTGGTTTCTTATCTTTAATTCATGAACTTGTATTTATTTTTCCTTTTGTATTTGTTAACCGGTATTCCACATATTGTTATCTTTCCCTATTAAGCAAATGTTGTTTCCATTTTCTTTTTGAAAACAGCATTCTCCTCCATGGTTGAGGGAAATAATGAGGAGATTTCTACATCTGAACTATTTGGTGGAGCACGAATCCATTACATTTTTCAATCTATCTTTGTCAGAAGTTTAGAGGTATATAATCCTGTATTTACGTATGAATGTTAAAAATAAGCCTGCTCTCATGCTACATTTAAAGATGGGAAATAAGCAGGCTATAATTAAAGCATTAGCCCCTCAATTTTATTTCATTTCATGGATGCATGCACAATTACCCAATCATTTGTTGTTGTTGTTGTTATTATCATTATTATTTATTTGATTTGATATTAATCAAATATTGTTAAACAAATAATACTATTGAATATTCCTAATCATATGTATGATTTTTTTAACTATGAAAATAAGTAATTTCTTTTTGTTTCAAATTTTTTTTGTAAATGTTAAATGTTCCATTTTGAATGTTATTATTATGTGTAAGCAACTCACGCAGACTATAATTCAATGTATTTCAAGGGAAAGGAAAATATAACTTTATTATTAGTTGCACAGTTATATGGTGTTGGATTTTAAGTGATAGGCAAAATGTGCTAATTCCTTGCCTTATTGTGTAACTTAATGCTGTCATGAAGGAGGTGGATCCGTGTGAAGACCTGACTGATGATGACATCCGTACTGCCATACAAAATGCTACTGGACCTAAATCAGCAGTGTTTGTTCCAGCTGTAGGTCTTGTTATCTTTTTTCAAAATAAAATAAAACAATGGAGAGACAGAAATTATATTTTGAAATTTTCTCAGTTGATTGTAAATGTTTTGCTATACTTTGTGAAACCAAATCTAAAACGATGTTATCTATTTATTTCTATGTAATCAGGTGCCATTTAAAGTCCTTGTGCGAAGGCAAATATCCCATCTATTGAATCCAAGTCTTCAGTGTGCCAGGTTTATATACGATGAATTAATAAAGGTAGGAACAGGGCTTTAAAGACTGTCATCTTTGTTGTCTTGCTTTAACAAGTATGTGCCTAATCAATATCCCTTCTCTGCAGATCAGCCATCGCTGTATGGTGATTGAACTGCAGCGATTCCCTTTCTTGTGGAAGCGCATGGATGAAGCTCTAGGGAACTTCTTACGAGAAGGTCTTGAACACTTGGAGAACATGATTGCACACATAATAGCAATGGAGGTATGCTGAAATTTAACTTGTCTGAAGTATAAATGTATATTTCCTCCATCCTTTACCTATCTTCTATTGCATCTAAAGAGCTCATCAAAATAAGGTTGCTGGGCCAAAACTTGGTTTCAAATTCAATTGTTATTGCCAAATTGTGTTTTATGTCATTTGAATTTCTAGTCGGAAACAGATAAAAGTTTCATTCTTGACATTCCTTTCAATTTTCAACTGTAATCTTGTAGTTGACTCCTTGATTTCCTTAATATTATTCCACATAAACAGAATGAGACAATTCCAATGGAGTTGTTATGAAGTGATGCTGTTGGTGGGTATGTTTTGAGGCTTCATTTCTTAGAATGTGTCTCCCTTTTTAGTTTTAACTGATGGGGTTGGGATTTCTGAAAATTCAAGCATCTTTGGGAAAGATTATAATCGCAAATTTCAGCTGCTTTTATGGGGGGAAAAAAAGCTGCTCATAAAATATTCTGGATGTTTGGGACATCAGCTGAAATTTGTAGAAAGCTTTTTTTTTCTTCCTAAAAGTAAGTTGTTTTTATGAATCTGAGTTTGTAGCGTATGATTATTTCCCAACAACTTATCTTCTTTTTCAGCTGTTATGTAAAAGCTGATTTTTTGTTGCATCCAAATGAAATTAATTATCTTCAAAGCACTTTTCAGCGAACTTACCCAAACAAAACAAGATTCTAATTATAATTGATTATAAAAATAATTGATTATACATATAATTGATTATTAAAATAATCTAATTTTTTCCAGCTGTCCCAAATTGAAATAAGTTTACCTAATGCTTTAGTTTTCTGAGCATGGCTTGGGAAGTTGGGATGCTGTGTTAGAACATTGGTGAATGGTGCTCTCTCTCTCTCTCTCTTTGAATAAAATTGAAAAATCATCTCAATTAAAGATATTCATAAAATTTTGTTGTCTAGTAGAAACCATTGACATGCCATAAGGCAGTCAGTCAGCTTATTTGTGTCAATTGTGATGGTCAATCTATCTAAGTGAATCATCAATTTCCATGTCCATGGTTTCTTATTTAGTTATTTATGCTACTCAATTATGCAGTTGAACTACATAAACACTTCCCACCATAATTTTATTGGTGGAAGCAAGGCATTAGAAATTGCCATGCAACAGGCCAAGTCTTCTATGGTTTCTATACCAGTTTCTCGGCAGAAGGTGTACTTATTGAGATCTAATTCCAAATATGCTTCATGTTTTTCATTTGAAATATGTATTATACTAGCCTTTCTTTTCTCTTAAAAATTTCTTATTAATCTACTACAGGATGTTCTGGAATCTGACAAGGGATCAGCTTCTGAAAGAAGTGTGAAGTCTCGGGCCATTCTTGCAAGACAAGCTAATGGAGTAGTTACTGAACCGGTTTGTAATTGTGTACCATTTAATTGACAAGAATTTTTCCTTAATATCTTAGTGATAAAAGTAAGGGCTACGAAATTTAGCATCTCACTGTTACTACTTGATTATTTTGATATAAATGAAAAACAGGGTGTCCGTGCTGCATCAGATGCTGAAAAAGTTGTACCCTCTGGTAATTTGTATATTCTATTTAATGTTTTGGTTCATTGCATTTATTTTATTATGTATTTTTTGAGCTTTTCTTTTGGTTGTCCAATCTTAGTCAAGTGATTTTGAGGTATCGATGTATTAGTTTGAGATATTTACTTCTATTAGTGCTTGGTATTTTTTCAGGAAACACTGGTGGATCAAGTTGGCGTATCTCATCCATTTTTGGTGGAGGTGATGGTCGTACGACTGTGAAGGAGAATGTAGCTAGTAAACCACATACTGAACCAGTTCACAGTGTGGAGCAATCATTCTCTATGATCCATTTGAGAGAGGTATGTATGTGTGACGTTGTTTATCATCAGCTTTATCAATATGTTCCTTAGGTGTAAATTTCATATTGTGCTTTGGTTTTTGTAGCCACCTCCTGTCTTGAGGTCATCAGAGAACAATTCAGAGACAGAAGTTATTGACATAATAGTAACAAAGTTGCTTTTGAGATCATACTACGACATTGTCAGAAAAAATGTTGAGGATTTGGTCCCCAAAGCCATTATGTATTTCTTGGTACTTTACTTCCTTCTTGTAGGATACAGAAATTTCAAAGTAGTAATATCTTATCTTTTGTGTTGCATACAGAAATTAGGGTGTGTTTGATTGTGTTTATGTTTTTTAGTTTTCAAGAACTGTTTTATAAAACAAATTTCAAGAACAATTTTTGTTAGAGTAGATTGTAGAAGTGGGGAAAGATGTGACTGTAAGGAAGAACATGAGTAATAGAAAACTGAAAGTAGAAAACCAAAATAACTTGAAGATGTTCTGATTGTTTTAACTTAAAAATTATAGAGATTATTATTGAAAAAAGTTTCCAAAAACTATAGTTATCAAACAAGTTTTCTGGTTTGTTTGTATGTTTTTAAAAACAGAAAACAGTTTTCAACAGCAGAAATCAAACATGCCTTTATAATTTGCTTTTCTTTATTTGTTTTATAATGAAAAGCTTGTGTAGACAGGTGTCTATACAAGTTGAGTGGACTATAGACCTTAAACAACTAACACAAATCACTTTAAATGTAAAAATTATGGTACAAAAATTATGTAAGTAAATGTTTTATAGGGATTTGTGAAAGAGAAAAATAACATTCCATTGAATTGAATGTGCAATTAAAATCAGTGTTCATAATAATTAATTATATACTCTCTGGCCTCCACCATTGATTTTGGAGTGGTTGAGAATACTTGAATTTTCATGCATTCAACAAATACTGGTGACTGACTTTTACTAAATCTTATCAGGTAGACAAGGCCAAGGGGGAGCTGCACAATGTCTTTATTAAAAAGCTATACAGGTAACATAGTGGTTGTGGGAGTGATGTGTTAATTCATTCTGATGTTGATTGCTGATTGTACTTTGTTAAAATTCAAACCAGAGACAACCTGTTTGAAGAGATGTTGCGAGCAAGGTTGTTAAGATCGTAATTTTACGTAGGATCGGGGGAGGGGATGAAAGATCGTAAATCGGGAATCGTAAGATCGGATCGAGATCCTACTATGAAACTGCAGAAAGAAAAAAGTGGGTACGGAAAGATTGTAAATAGCAATTATCTAAATTAAAATTCAAAGCCCATTTAAAAAATATAATATGAAACTGCAGAAAGAAAAAAGGGGGTACAGAAAGCAAATTTGGCCCAAATAAGTTAACCCTAGCTTATATGATTCTTTTCTTCTTCTCTCTTCTTCTCTCTTTCTCTTCTGTGCGCCATTTCTTCTCCTCTCTTGCTTTACATTTTTTTTTTCTTGCCACCTCCACCCTCCTCTCCGGCGATCTCTCCGTCAATTAATATCACCACCTCGGACGAGAAAGGGAGAAGGCCAGAACGGAGAAGGGAGAAGAGAAAGGGAGAGCCAGAAGCGGAAAGGGAGAAGAGAACCTACCTGGTCGCGCGCAGTCGGGGGAGGTCGCCGGTCAGGTGAGCAGGTCGCAGCTCCAGGGCCAGGTAGCTTCTCAGTTTTCGTTCTGGTTCGAAATCGAACCCTGGAGCTTTTAACCCAGCGCGTCGTGGGATCGGTGAGGATCGGAGATCCTACGATTTTACGATCAAAATCGCGATCCTACACCGATCCTACCCCTTCCCGATCCTACACGCGATCTGGATCACCGGCCGCCGGAAAAATCGTAGGATCGTGCGATTGCACGATCCGACGCGCGATTTTAACAACACTGGTTGCGAGAACCAGATGAGATAGCTGTGAAAAGAAAGTGCTGTCGAGAACTTCTCCGGGCTTATCAGCAGGCTTTTAAGGTTGACAGTCCTAATACTTTTAAATGGCTAAGACTTACTGAGTTTCTGTGTTACTTTACATGACATGTTTGGTTATACTTTATTTGAATTGGTTGCTTTATCATGGTAGAGATGTTTGCAATCTTTATTGCTTGTTGTTTAGTTCGCATTAGGTTATTATTGTAAGAGGTGGAAAAAACATAGCCTAACCCTTAAAACCATAAACGAATGGTCAAAATTAAAAGTTACTTGACAGCATGTTTAATCTTAACAATCCATGTAACATCTAATATTCAAGATTTGTTCTCCACTCTCCCAATAAACCACTGCTCTAAAGAAACTTTTTTGATGTCCCAAACACCGGAGCAGCCTGCTTTTGGCTCAACATCCACTGATCCAAAAAACCTAAAACAACACTAATCTGTTTCTCCCATCCCATCAACCATCACCTTCCTCTCCCTTTCAGAAAAATAGATGGGGCCACCTATTTTTCAATGGCCCAAACACCGGAGCTGCCTGCTTTTGGCTGTTATTTTCCGCAATTTCAGTTGTAATTGGTGGCACAACAGCCGCTACAGTGAGCCGCTCCGCAACAAAAGTCCAAATGAGTGGGGGTTGCCATTCTGCTGCAACCAGCAATCATTTTTTTTTTTTTTATTGGCAAATGCAACCAGCAATCCGGTGTGATAGCGCTTGATTAACAACTATGGTAAGAGGTGAGAAAAATAAATGCTAACCCTGGAACAACACACGAATGGTCAAAATTAAAAGTTGTGTCCCTATGAAAAAGTTATCTGATATTATGTTTTAATCTTAATAATTCATGTAATATCTATTAGTCAAGATTTGTTCCCCACTTTCCCAATAAACCACTGCTCTAAAGAAAAATTTGTTTCTTGATACTAATCGGCTATTTTTGACGATATTCTCACGTAGTGTACTCAACCATGATTGGTCTTTTGTGAATTGTATGGCAATTGCAAGGGACAAGGTTGCAACATGATGCGACACTTCTTTTCTTAATGCATATTTATGGTTTTAAGATTACGTGATGCTTCTTTTCTAGAAGCATGCTTTTGACTTGTCGTCAATGCTGAGTTGATTTTCTTTTCATTACTTGTCTAGATGGATATGGTCCAAGTTTGTTTGTTTTTTTGAATTGTAAGTCAATTGCAATGGACAAGGTTGCAAAATGTTACATCATTTTTTTTCTGAATGCATGTTTATTGTTTCAATATGACATGATGCTTCTTTTCTACATGCATGCTTTTGTCTTGTCACAAATACCTAGTTGATTTTCTTCTCAATACTTCCAGATGTATATGGTTTAAGAATTATTTATTTTATCTAGCTTTTCTACCTATAAGACGTGTAACAAAATATATAGCCACTCTGGTAATTGTATTTCGTCTTGGTAGGACTTGGAGGAGCTGCCTCTGGAAGCTGAAACAGTTGAAAGAGGGCACGATTTGCCTGAAACAACTGGTTTGCCTAAAATTAATGGATTACCAACATCATCCATGTACTCTGCAAGCAGTTCAGGAGACTGTTATGCAGCTTTTTCGAAGTACCCTAAGTCGAAAAAGTCCTCCCATTCTGGGGAGCTTCAATCACCATTGCATACTGATGCAGATTCCCATGGAAGTGGAAGGCCATTATATTTATAAATTGAAGGTAGGCTTTTATTTGGGAAGCTAGGAATAACATATTTAGAAATTAGTAAGAGCCGAATTTATGATGATTTTGAGGAATTAATGAAGTTGCGCAAACAAAAGTCCCAGTATTTTCTTTGGGATCTTTTGTTTTTTGAAAGATGCCCTTAATCTTTTCATTCACATCCATCATCAAATTTTGTCCACCTTTGAACACATGTTAAGTACGTGAATTTTTTACTAAAATGTTATATTCTTTATTAACATACCACATGTCAAAATTTAAATTAGAAAATGCAGTATATCAAATAATAAATACATGTGTTATTTTATTGATTTGGACGTAAACTGTTAAACAATAGTATTAAGTTTATAAAATATTATTTAGAATAAGTCATTCTCTTAAAAAAAACACAAATACTTGGTGTTTATTCAATTTGTGTAATAACATTTTATATTTTATATTATTTCATATCATATATGCAGACAAATTAGTTTCATCGAGTAACACATGTCAATTTTTTTTATGATAATTGGATCCAAAGGTGACACTAGACACGAAAATTTAAGTTAACAAAAATGACTTAATAGAATAAATTTGTTATATTTTTTTATATTTGGTAATTAAATTTTATTTTTTTATTTTTTAGAGATTAATTTATCTTTATCTTACACTTTTAAAGATCAAAATGAGTATTTATTCTAAATTTTATCATTCTATTATTAGAATAATTTTAAATTGGAATAAAGAAAAATTGATCCCATGTCACTCTCTAAATTAGAAGAAAATAAAACGGATGTTATTTATTTTTTACAACAGCCATAAATTTTTTTCTTTCATGCAGCAATAAAGTTGGAATTTATTACTTTTTACAAACTACTTCAATTGTCATCACTACGTAAAAAACGGATATTATATAAAAGGAGACAAAGACATTTATTATATTAATTTCATTTTATAGCTTGGAAAAAAAGACTTAAAATAGTGAAAGTCGTAGTTAGAAAGCAAAAAAATAAAGTTAACTATGGAATGTCATATTTTATAATATTATTCAAATAATGAATTTCATGAATTGTTATGGGAAATGTCATATTTAATGAATTGTGATATAAAGATATCACTTGATAATGAATTTAATCAATTTATCAAATGCTAACTATGAAATGACATACTTAATGAATATTTGTCTCTTTTTTTTTCGTAAAATGAAAAAACAATTAAAAAAATTAGTTTGGTTGAACTCGTGTGGCACAAGTTATTATCGATACATTTAATGAAATATATGATTTTAAAATGTAAAAATCTATTACACAAATTGAATAAACACTACGTAGTTAGTTACATTTTAAGGAAAAAATGCTTCAAATAAAAAGAATGACTTCTTTTAAATAATTTTACAGACTTAATAATATCAGTGTTTTAACATTTTACATCCAAATCAATGTAAGTATAAATAACACATGTTTTATTATTTAATATGTTATATTTTTTAATTTAAATTTTGACTGTTTTTTTTGTATGTTAATTGATATACTGCATTTTCTAATTTAAAATTCACGTACTTAATATATATGTTCAACACAAATGTTAATGATGGATGTGAATGAAGAATTAAGGACATCTTAAAAAAAAAAAAAACAAAGATGCAGTTCTAATATTAAACTTTACACAAAATAAATGCTATTTAATTTTGAAATATTTAACTACACATATTTTTAAATGTTTAATAATTTAATAATATAAATATTGATAATTTTTTAGAAGGTTTTTTTCGATAGACCACAATTAGACATCATTGATATTTTTAGGCTGACATCAATCAAGACTATTTTTTGGCTAATGTCGACTAAGTATTTTATGCCTACATCGACCAGAGCTATTTTTTAGCTAACGTCGACTAGGGTTTTTTTGCCTGACATCGACAAAGCTATTTTTAGTCGACATCGATTGGTGTTTTTTTTGGCTGACATAGGCTATGATAATTTGGCCAACGTCAGTTGCGATTTTTGGCTGACACCGACTAGGTTTTTTCGGTCAACATCGACCAAAGTTATTTTTTAGTTGGTGTCAACTAGGGTTTTGAGGCTAACGTTGGCTAGGTTTTTTTGGCCGACATCAACCATGACTATTTTTCAATTGACGTCGACTAAGGTTTTTTCAGCAGACATCGGCTATAACTATTTTTTAGTCAACGTTAGTCATGTTTTTTTGGTCGATGCTGATTAGGGTTTTTTCGACTGACATCGACCAGAGTTATTTTTTAGTCAACATCGGCTAGGATTTTTTGGCCAAAATGGTCGATATCAATTGAAAACACCCTAATGATGTCAGCTAAAAAATAGCTTTGGCCAATGTCGGCCAAAAAATCTTAATCAAAGTTGGCTAAAAAATAGTCATGGTCGATGTCCATGTTGGCAAAAAAAAAAAACACTAGTCAATGCCAACTAAAAATGTCGGCTGAAAAAACCCTAGCCGATGGTGCCTAAAAAATAGCTCTGGGCAATGTTGCCAAAAGAATCCCAGTCGATGTCGGCCAAAAGTAACTCTGATTAATGTCGGCCTAAAAAATCAGTGTTTTGTGGTCAGTCGAAAAAACCTTGTCAAAATTTATTAGTATTTGTATTTTTTAATTATTAAACATTAAAAAAATTAATGAAATACTTCAAAATTAGATAATGTTTATTTTCTATAAAGATTAATATTGGAATTTAATTTATATAAAATATAAAAATAAAAATTTGCATATATAAAAAATTGAATTGTCTTATCCAAACAAAGAATTTAAAATTTAAGAAATTTGAATTAATTTATCCAAACAAAACATTTGAAAAATGAAGGAAATTAAAATAAAAACAATTCAATTTCTATGAAATTTTGAAATTCCTAATCCAAACACAAGGTAAGGGTATTTTGGTTATAAAGAGTAATTATGATAGTTAAATTTTTAAATAAAAAATAAAAGGGGAGTGTACTTAGAAGGAAAGGAATGGACATAGCATTTTGCATATATATTGGGTCCTTCGCATTGAGGCCTAATGAAGGGGTTAACTTCCTACACCCAGCAAAATTCTAATACACCCAGCACTAATCTGTGAAATACCAGAAATGACCTTTGTTAAAATAATAAAACAGAAGCGTTTTTATTTTTCTCATACACCAGTCACCTGCGCCTCTTCTCCTTCTTCTTGGTTTTGAATTCTCGTGGTCTCTGAAAGGTCGTTTTTTGGTTCTCCGGCGCATTCAACGGTGTGCGGTTGTTCTCTGTGGCTGTGGACGGAGCTGGTGGTGGTCGGCAAAGCTGTTGTGGTTTCCGGCGCGACGAGGTAAGT
>PYAF01001301.1:663454-681073 GCA_007407185.1 Glycine tomentella | reverse complement strand
CCGTCAAGGACATATTAAAGTTACATTGCTTGATTCACAACAAAAACAAGATTACTATTCACAATATCGATTATCTGAATTCCCAAGCAAAAATAGCCAAATTGACATACAAGACAGAACCAAAGGCACTGACTGTATTGATATACTTTGGGTAAATTGATGATAAGGTCAAAGAACCAACATTAATCACACAATCAAGTATTCAAGTTCCTCTCTCAACCTTATATACGTTGAATATAGTTATTACTCTGCAACTAAACAGACCCTTTAATCATGAAAAGACGAAGGTCCAAATTCATTTCTAACATTTTACCTTTCCTAAAATCATTATGAATTATGCTCCAAATGAGATAGAGTCTACAAGTAAAAGCACAAGAAAATTATTTCCAACAACAGCGAAACTAAAGACAAGATCCAAGCATGTCGTGACACCGCATCATTGAGCCCTGAAATGAAGAGGGAAAAGTGTTGGGGGACTTTTGATTCAAGACTACTGAATCATGTACAGTTGGACATCAAAATCTAGAAACAACTGCTTATAAATTTTAATGGCCTTTTCTCTTCTTTTTTTTTTATCATTTGGAGAGGCATAAGGAGGAAATATTAGCCTAAAACGGTAACAGGAAATTAATCCCAATAATTTAAAATGGAAATGGCAAGAAGTTTATATCTTAACATATAACCAAAACAACTTAAAAGAGATGAGTGAACAGTGTTAGCCAATGCATACCAGATCAATTTCTTAACCATCTAGGCATTATATCAGAAGAAAAAGGTTGAATATTAACTTCACAGAACAAACACTTAAATGACTTAATTAAACTTGCAGAGATATTGCAAATTAGAAAAGTAAAACAGAGTTGAGTTCAAAATTAATGGGTGTCTGGGTGTGGTAGTGTATGCAAAAGTGTGACAATGTCTGTAGACAATATAGCTGTAGATTTGTTTTGAAAGGTCTAGAGCTACTTTAAAAAAAAAAAAAAATTGGACTATGATATTTAACAGAATGAACAGTTAATGATTTGTTGTAGGTGCACTAGCCAAATAAGGCCCTTCTTGCACAGTGTAATAGCTAGGCAGAAGTGAACTGTGTTGTTTGGGCATTTGGACATGTCCAATAACCACCTTCTTCAAGGTTTGGAGCAAAAATTATAGACCACAAAAACCTTGAAGTTGTGGCCACACCAATTTATAAAACCTTGCACTCAATACTAAAAGTGATCACAATGATACTGTCCACAACATCAAGGTTTTAAAAAACTATCAGTGATCACTATCAAGGTTCACAGACAAAATTGCAATCATCACTCAACTAAAAAAGTGTCGAAAAGACATAATGCGATTAGCATATATTATACTTGAGTTGAGTTTTACTAACAACATGGGTTTAGAATAAAAACATTCAAACATAAATCACATGAATTGAAACAAACAGATTAGATTACCATCGCCATGTCCATGGCCATGGCCACAACAATGATCAGCGGGAAGGACCGAGAGCCATGAGCAAGTTCTGTCCACCGGGCAAGTACGAAACATTAGGCGACTTGGCGAGCGTAGCCGCCACCTCCCTGGACGCCTCGATCCTCCTGAGCTCGATGAGTCCCATCCCGGCGGAGGCCGTAGCGTCCGAGATCAGCTTGGCCGCATCACTCTCACCCTCGGCCCTAATAATGGCGGCCCTCCGCTCCTGCTCGGCCTTCATCACAACAAACTTGGACCTCTCGGCCTCCTGCTGCGCCACCTGCTTCTGCTCCACGGCGCGGGAGAATTCCCCACCGTAGGAGAGGTGAGTGATCGCCACATCATCAAGAACGATATTGAAGTCTCTAGCGCGACGGATCAAGCTGTCGCGGACGAGGGCGGAGACCTGTGAGCGGTCCGTGAGGAGCTGATCGGCGTTGAATTGCGCCACGACGGCTTTCAGAACCTCGTTGCCGATCGACGGGAGGACTTTCTCGTCGTATTCGAGGCCGAGGTTCTGGACGATGGTGGGAAGCTTCTCGGTGTCGGGGCGGGAGAGGACGCGGAGGGTTAGGTTAACCATTTGAAGATCCTTTGTGCCGGAGACCGAGGAGAATGTGTGGGGGCGAGTGCGGATGTCGAAGATGTAGGGTTTCTGGACCCAGGGGATCAGGAAGTGGGTCCCCTCGCCGACGGTGGAGTCCAGGATGCCGCGGAACCGGTCGAAGAGTACGGCGCGCTGCCCGCCGTCCACAGTGTAGAGGGTGGAGGAGAGGGCCGTGGCCGCCGCGCCAAGGCCGAAGGCCGTGCGTGCGACGTTGTTGAGGAAGGAAATGGCGGCTTGGTTGCTTCCCATTGAGGAGAGAATAGGGTTTAGGGATTGGAAATGAGAGAGAGAGAGAGAGAGAGAGACAGAGAAAGGGTTTTTAGGTTTTGTTGGGGTTTTTGTTAATTAAAACTTAAAAGGCTTCGAGATCCAAGGGTTGCTTGCTCAAGAGGTAATGTTTATTTATTTCTATATTATTTTTACACTATATTTATCTTGCTCCTGAAAATATGAAGTGGAATGATGATGTTTGTGGTAGGATGAAATATTAGTACTATTTTAGTTGAGCTTCTTCAAGTGTTTAATTTGTTAATTTGGAAATTAGTTGTTTATGCTTGGCCATATTTTTGTAGAGGCAAATTCTTTTTTAGAAAAAAGGATTATATAATAATAATGTAAAATAATTTATACATTTATTTCACCCTAATACATTATTAATAGTATGTTTATTGACTTTTTAAAATAATTATTTTACAAAATTAAAATTAAAATTTATAATTAAATAGCAATATAAAATGATTTTACGCTAGGGTAAACACCTTAAACTCATTCTTTTTTTATCTCCATTCATTTGATTCTTATTATGAGATGAACTTCTAAATACAAAGTTTGTTAATTAAAGTGAGTAAACAATGAATGAAGATAAAAAAAAACTTTATGTTTATGTTCTTGTTCAGTAAGAACCTTTATACTTTAGACATAGTTATTAAAATCGGTCCGGTCATTAATCCGGTCGAGATAGTGAGTCAGTAGGTTAGTGGTCTAACCGGTGAGTTAGTAATTGACCCGGTTTAACCTGATCTATATTAAATTTTTTAAAATTTTATTATATATATAAATATATAACTAATATTATTTAATTAAGCAAAGTATAATAAAAACTTAAAAATAATAATTGAAGTATCAAAGTTGATAACACAAGTAAAATGTATTAATAAATAAGAGTGTAAATAATAACTACTTCAATTAAAACATAAGTTCAATTTTTAATTAAAAAAATAACTAAAAGGAGTGAAGTAAGCAATAAAAGGTGCGCAAAAAGTAAATTGGATTTGGGGTCCAAATAAAAAAACCCTTATCTATTAAATATATATATAACTAAAAGGTGCTGCCTCCAGCTGTCACAGCTTTTTTGCTTCCTTTGGTCACTTTGGTGACTTGTCTCCACAAAGGCACAAACCACCTCTATCTACAACAAACTGCAACTATCGCATAACACTCCAAATCTTGAAGCCACTGTTAACAACACACACCATCAACCTTCACAATGGTTTCCTCCGATTCGTCTAAAGCTTTTTTTTCCTTGGGGCACCAAAATGATGCCATTTTTGTGCGTCTGAAGCTTTTTTTTTTCTCTTCACCAATCCGGTTTGAGTCCTAAAAATCGGCCGGGTTCCCGGTTCTTCTCAAAACCGTCCGGTTTTTTCCTGGCCAAACCGGGCGACTTGCATGGCCGGTTCATTAACCAACTTGGCCCGGTTGATGCTACAATTCCCGGTCCGACCGGTCCGAACTGATTTTAATAACTATGATTTTAGAAGCTACAATTTAGTCCTTTAATTATGTTAATAAAGTGAGTTAAAATGATTCTTGTGAAATAATAATGATTTTTATTTATTTATTTTAGAACGTGATTTTGAACTCTTTTTTGACTAATTAAAAATGTGAAAATTATCCCATTAAAGTCACTTACATGAAATTATGAAATTCATCTTATGTACAAATAAAAAAGTTGACAAACATTAAGAATATCACATGAAAAATGAGTCTTATAGATAATTAAAAAAGAATTTAATTAGATTTTTGAATTTTTCAATTACTCGTGAGATTCACTTTTCATGCCATTTTTACTATGTTTATCACCTTTTTTTTTATTCAAACATCAATTGCGATCTAATGGAATAATTTTCACATCTCAAATTGAAGACTAAGATTATGTTTGATAAGACATTTCAACTAATTTTTAATTTTTTTATTAACTGAAAAATTCATTTGATTGTTCGGTAAACATTCTTTTTAGTAGTTTCTCAATAATTTCTAGCGTTTTTTGAAACATTACTTGAAGTAACGTTTTTTAAAATGGTAACTTCTAATTTTTATATTTTCTTTCATTTTTAATCTTAATATATTTATCACATTTTCTATTTATCCTATTTAAATAAATTATGATTTTTTATTTTTCAATCATTTTACATTTTTCAGATGTTTTAATAATTAATTTTATCGAACACTTATAATTTAATAAGTTGGATTTTCAGCTTCTTCTAACTATCAACTTCCAACTATTTTTTCACCTAATACATAACGAAATTACAGCTTCTAAAACATAAAATAACCAAACATGTTTGGGTTTCAAGGCTTTTATTCTGCCTTGCTCAATGCGTAACCCTTATCTTTTATTCTGGCTCTCTCAATGCGTAACCAAGCATATTCTTGTTTCCGGAAATGGATGAAATATTTTATTGATTGGGGGTGGGGGGGAGTATAGAAGGAAACAACATACGGGGGAGACAATCATGAGTATGATCAGCACCAAGCTTGGCTAAAATTAATATCAGCACATCCATTTCCTGCTTGCAAAGTATGAAGGAATTTAATTTCCCAGCTTTGACAGATAAGATCCTGAATAGCTCTTATGATTCCTTGAAACTTTTTTTGATCAATTGATTCCTTCAAACTAAAAATGGTCACAAAGTTTGTTTTAAAGTTTTGTCGTAGACAATAGTTACGTTTGTTTTTTTTTTTTTGAGAGGAGCAATAGTTACGTTATAAATGCTTAAATACAAGTTTTACATGTTGGAACATGCTTGTTTAATTTTAGAAATTATTTCTGATTGGACTGATACTAATACAAGTATACAAGTAAAAAATGTTTACTATTCACTATTCGATACAAGAATATGTAAAAGAGTCATTATTTCATAAGCTAAAATATTTGAACCATAAAATTACTAGTTGAACTAAAAGAATTATGCATTATAATACTCAGCTAAATTTTCTTCTTGATATAAATTTCTTCTTATTATTATTGGAATGTAATTTTTTACCTGTTAAAAACATATGTACCAAGATATTTATCAATAAAATTATAAAATTGAGTAAATTTTGATAAAATGTTTCATTTCATTTTCTTATAAATTGATATACTTTTTATCTTACGCATGTAAATAAATACATACAAATTAAATGAAGAAAATTATAAAAAAAAAATTGGGGGGAGGGGGGGGAGGGTGGTTGGAGTTAAAGGTAGTTCCACCCCCAATGACTTCCATCAACATTAATATCAACAACATTTTTATTAAGAGGGAGCAACTTATCGACATTGGTGATTCTTTAGCTTGTGTTATAAATATAGTGAAAATCGCATAAAAATGAATATCATAAATAATTAAAAAAAATTTAATATTAGATTTTTCAATTTTTCGATTGCTCATCAAATTCACTTTTCATATAATTTTTATATGTTTATAACCATTTTTTTTATTCAAACATTAATTTGTGTTTTATAGTCTTTATATAAATGAATCTAATGGAATAATTTTTACATCTCAAATTAAAGATTAAAAATTATGTTGGACAAGACATTTTAGTTAATTTTTAATTTTTTTATTAGTCAAAAAGTTGATTTGATTATTAAGTAAACAAATTCTTTTTAGTAATTTTCCAATAACTTCTAAAGTTTTTTAAACTACTGTCCACATTTAATTTTCTCACTCCTCTCATATAAGATAATTTCTTTTCATATAATATATATATATATATATATATATATATATATATATTAAAAAAACAAAAGAATTAATTATTCTCAAAACCGCAGGCTTCTTAAAATTAGTCTTTAGAAAAGTCAGTCTGGATTTATGACTAGAACTAAGAATCTTGAAGCCCCCGATTTTTATTTTCATTGTATCCCCGTCAGAGATTCAGAGGTAGCAAGGAAAAATGTCATGAACACCCGTCATAAAAAAAGGAAGCTAGAGAGATACGTGAAAAAGTATTATGGTTTATGGATATAAGATTTGAAGTAATTAAAAAGGGAAAGAAATATATATAAACACAAATTAATGTAAATTTTAGAATATTAACTCATCACGATTGTAAATACTCGAGAAAAACTGTATTCAGCACTTGCATTATATTGATTCAAAAGACTTTTTACATGGGCAGTTAGATTCATTTATGTATACTGTTCTCTCAAGTGATCTCATGAGAGGGTTTTCGACGATATTAGGTACTTGCGTGTAAACCTTTCATGATTTGCATGTATACCTTTCATGAGAGGGTTTTCAACGATATTAGGTACGTGCTTGTAAATCTTTCATGATTTGATTACGTATATTTGGAATTTAAAATTGGGAGCCAAAGAAATTTATATAAGTGGTATCAAACAGAGACTAAAACTAGATATGGTCGATCTCGATCAAAATCAAATTGCACACGTTAATCTTAATTAATTAAATTCAACAATATACTTGGTGAATCCGATTAACTACAAGTTAACGTACATGCATATTGTTCCTCCTCGTGTTAGAAATTTGTTTTAGGGCATTATCGACCACACGCAAAACTCAAAAGAAAATTCTTCATGAGTTCATTATAAAAAAGGCTGAAAGGGTCTTATTTTATCATAATTAAGAAGAAAATGGCTTCAATCTCTACTATGCCTTTCGTGAGTGCAATCAATAATGTCTCTTCCAACTCCTCCAGTTCTCCTTCTTCCTTGCATCACCCATTATTTTCACAAATTCAATCTACTAAATATAGAAAACCAAAACGCCATCATCATATTCCTAGAGTGACATGCAGTGAAAACCAAAACAACCAAAAACCAAACACATCTAAAGGAGAACTAGTACTCCCACATAGGAGGAACATTCTAGTTGGCCTAGGAGGGCTTTGTAGTGCTGTTACTCTTAACAACAACATCCCTTTTGCCAATGCTGCCCCAATACTTGGTCCAGACCTAACCACATGTGTTCAAGCAGAACTACCCGAAGGTGTAGAACCCACCAATTGTTGTCCTCCAATTTCCAATAACATCATAGATTTCAAGTTCCCTCCCTCTAACCAACCCTTGCGTGTACGACCACCCGCTCATCAGGTCAATGATGACTATCTTGCAAAATACAAGAAAGCCGTTGACCTGATGAAAAATCTCCCCTCAGATGATCCACGTAGTTTCTCACAACAAGCCAATGTCCATTGTGCTTACTGTGACGGTGGATATCACCAACTTGGGTTCCCTGACCTTGATCTCGAAGTGCACTTCTCTTGGCTCTTCCTTCCTTACCACCGATGGTATCTCTATTTCCATGAACGGATCTTGGCGAGCTTGATCAATGATCCAACCTTTGTCCTTCCATTTTGGAACTGGGATGCTCCTGGGGGCATGCAACTTCCTTCCATGTATGCAGATCCCAAATCACCCCTTTATGATACTCTCCGCAATGCCGATCATCAACCACCAACACTTGTAAACCTTGACTTCAATATCGAGGATCCTAATGCAGAAGCAAGCATCTCCACCAACCTCACCATAATGTATAGGCAACTCGTGTCTAACGCAAAGACTCCATCATTGTTCTTTGGAAACCCTTACCGTGCTGGGGATCAACCTAACCAAGGCGGTGGCTCCTTAGAGACCACTCCACATGGTCCTGTTCATGAATGGACCGGTGATATCAATCACCCTACAATGGAGGACATGGGGAATTTATATTCAGCTGCAAGAGACCCAATTTTCTATTGCCACCATTCCAATGTTGATAGGATGTGGTCCATATGGAAAACACTTGGTGGGAAAAGAAGGGATTTAACTGACCCAGATTGGTTAGAATCTGCATTCCTCTTCTACGATGAGAATAAGAACCTTGTGCGTGTGAAGACCAAGGATTGTCTTGACACAAGAAAGCTAGGGTATGTTTACCAAGATGTTGACATTCCATGGTTAAAATCTAAGCCTACACCATTAAGGTCAAGGGCTCAGAAGGTAGCAGTGACCCCACTTTTTGGTGGTGTCGGTGCAGCGCATGCTGCTGAGACTTCAACGAATGTGAAGTTCCCATTGGTGTTGGATTCAGTTGTTAATACAGTGGTGAAGAGGCCAAAGAAGTCAAGGAGCAAAAAAGAGAAGGAAGAGAAGGAGGAGGTTCTGGTGGTTGAAGGGATTGAGTTTGAGAGTAGCACACCTGTGAAGTTTGATGTGTTTATTAATGATGAAGATGATAAGTTGGTCAAGCCAAATAATACGGAGTTCGCAGGAAGCTTTGTTAGTGTGCCTCATTCGCATGAACATCACAAAAACAACAAGAAGATTGTTACTTGTTTGAGGCTAGGACTCACGGATTTGTTGGAAGAATTGGGAGCTGAAGGTGATGATAGTGTTCTGGTAACACTGGTTCCAAAGTATGGGAAAGGGCGTGTTAACATCAAAGGCATCAAGATAGATTTTGTTTCAGATTGAAATTAAACTTTTTATATACTTCAAATGTGTGTGTGAGTGAATGGGGTAGAATTGCATACTCAGACATGTATGTGAATAACATATCCTATGTTGATTTACAGTGAAATAAAATATTATTGTCGAGTTATTATGTCTAATATTGTATAAAAGACAAGCAAAGTATAGAAGAGAAAAAACATCTATTTTATTTTGGTTTTTATGTCTAATTTTTGTCTATTTAGAAAAGATTAGACATAATAACCAAAATCAAAATAGATTCAATCACACACAGTTTCAACAATAGAAATCACTTATGTTATAGTCGAGCACGACGACGAGGATGAGCAACACAAATTGTCAACTCCAGTATGTGGTCACATGTTAAGTTGTTGACAATTAAAGACACAACATACAACAAGATAAATAGAAGGGAGAACGAAAGACAAGGGATAATGAGAACTGAGAAGGAACTGATTAGTGTGGGGGAGGTTCGATGATTGAGGCGATGAGGTCGTCCTTTGGGTTCGTGAAGGCGACAAGATTCGTGGTGGAGATGAGGTGATCGTGGTGGTCTCTATGTTGATGGCAAGTTCAATCGTGGTGGAGGCAGGGTAGTCACGACGAGATGAGAGATTATTAAAGGTGGCTGTGTTAGTTAAGTTGGGTATATGGATTGATTCGACGCCTTTAAGGTACTTCTTGGGAAATCCAATGTTTTAGATGTGATGGATAAGTTTGGTTTGCAAAATAAATTAATTTTTTCAAAGTTCAATATTTAATCCACAAAAATTCATGGATAAACATGTCTACATATCCAAATGTTAATTTAAAAATTATTTTTTATAAAAATATTTTTAAAAAGTAAAAATTGTATAAATAAATTAAAAGAATTAACTTTATTTTTAAAGTTAAAATCTATCACACTAAAATATATTAACATTTAAACATAATAAATTAATAATAACAACCTAAATTAAATATCAAAATCTTAACAAGATTAATTTAATAATACTTGCAAACTTTGACATGTTAAACATAATCTATGAGTATGCAAATAAAACACTTTAGGTATGCAAGTTTAACGGACAGAACTCAAAAAATTAATATAATTATACGAATTTTAAAAAAAGAGATATATTATCTGCAAAGTTTGCAGATTTGAGTTCGTACGTCCACTCCTAGTATCAATGAAGCGGGTAGATATTTTACATTAGTTATAATTTTTTTTATAAAATCAAAACCATATCTTTTTCCTCATTAAATTAAAGAAAATGCAAGAAAAAGTAATAACCATTTACATTTTCAAGGCAATCTATGGTAAAAAGAATAGAATAGAATTTTCACTTCATTTTTGGTGTCAAAATTTGTGGTCTTGCGCTAAATCGAGTCAATGCTTCTGCCCGCACAAGTTATGTTAGAAGAAAAATAGAATACCAAACAAAAACCACAATAAAAGATTTTCCTTTGCACCTTTGGGTTGAAAGCCTCTTTCAACCTTTTTCCAGAACTTTGATTTTTTTTTTTTTTTTTTTTAAATTTTCGGGTAAACATATATACCATCTCGTTTCCTTGACTCTTCTTCCGTTGTGAATGGAGAGAGAAGGAAACGATTGTGTTGTGGGGGACACGTCTCTCGCAGCTTCACCTTTTGATGGTGAAGCTTCCATTTTGAGGTCCACCCTTTTGCTGGATCACGTTGGGGAGGTCACCCTCACCTTCCACTCAGATAGGTTGTCTTGGAAATTGGTTGATCCATTGGATAATGTAAGTCCCATTTGATTGCATTTAAAGTATTTGTGAAAATGTCTGGCTTGTCTTGTGATTTTTGTCAAATGGGGTGGAAGTGGATGATTGATATCACCCCCTGTTTAGATTATTGATTTTGTCAAATGGGTTGGATGTTTGATTGATCTCATCCCAAGTTTAGATTATGGATGTGGTGATTGAATTGAATCATGGTTACCGAATTCTCTCAATAACCCTGTGTATCGAATTCACCGTAGTACCATATGCCAGGTTTTATTTGAAGGAAGTCTTGTAATAAGTGACGGACCATCGCGAAATAGTGCCAATTCCGCGTACTTGGTAACTATGAGTTGAATATCACTTTTGACTCCGAATTGCCTGTGAATGTGTTTGATGTAGCTGTCATGTTTGATAAAATGTATTCATGCTGGATGGGGTGTGAGCTTTGAAGGTAGAGCTTGAGTGAGGAGCTAAATTCGTGGGTGAGTGATGGATTTGTTGGCTGTTTTCATGGAATGCAAGTTTGAGTTTAAGCTACCATGAAGGAACCACTAGGGGAGTCATTTCATGCTACAGAATAATACTAGGAGGGGCAAAGTGCAGCATCCAAAATTAGTTTTGAGAACCATCAATGTAAGACCATCCGTGTTCAAGACAACACATACAACCACTTTCACGATTGGAATTTTTATAGCTCTTTATACAAGAAAACATGTAAACAAAACAACCATGAACATGCTGAGAATCAGGAAAATACATTTCCTCTTTCTCTGTTGCAAACCGAAACCTTAATCCGTAAAAATGAAGGAACATATAAATTCCATATGCGCAGTGATCTCAACAGATAGTCATTTACTCACAAAGATTCATATGTAGTCATAAACAAATTATATAACTTGTATTCTCATTAAAATAGAACAACTGCCATAGAGTTTGGTATATAATATAAAATAGGACAGCATTATATTCATGTTATATTAGATTTGACCACGTGTAAGTTTTTACTACAATGAAACAGCCACACTCTTTGCTGCAGAACAGAATGAAATACTACCATTGTCAAGTAATAACAATATATTTTCCGATAGAAAGAATTTTTCCAGTCATTTTTAATATTCAAATTAAAAATGGCAGAGTTTCCCTCGTCTTTAAATTTCTTATAGCATTTCATGACTGTCATGGCTTGTTTCGTTATGTTTTATTTTTTCGCTTTCATTCTCATATATGTTTATAAGAAGTTGCAATAATACGACCTTATAGGCTATGGATAATTTTTAAACTGATAGTTACTTAAATGAGCATATAGTTTGGGTTTCATCTAATATTATTTTTTCTTATATTTTTAATGGAACAGGATGTTTCAACTTGTTTAGGCATTAAATATTTTTCTAAGGTTGCTACTGGGATAAAACTTTCTGACATATATGCTGTTGAGTTAAATGATCATGGTTCAATTCACATATCAAGTCTCTCTCCTGCTACTGAATGTCTATTTTTAGGTCAAGGCATAAAGGTTTGCTCTTGTTCTTGTTCTTGGTTATGCAATTTTGTTCCTTATAGATTTATAATGTTTCATAGTATTTATCTTACAATTATGCAGATGTACAGTTTTACTGTGCATGGTTGTATAAGAAGCAAGACTCAACCTTCTCAATGCATCCTGGTTGAATATACTTTTGGTCATAAAAATTTGCCAAGATGTCAGATGTGGGTAAATCAACTTAATGCTTCCTTGAAACATGAAGTTGGAAGACCAAAGAATCTTTTGGTATACTCTACTATTGGTCAAACATTTATAATTTTGCATTTACTTTTATTGATTAATTAAAATGAACTTTTCCCAGATATAATTTCTGATTCACTAGGTTTTTGTTCACCCAAGGAGTGGGAAAGGTAATGGGTGTAGAACCTGGGAAGGTGTGGCTCCTATATTCTCTCGCGCTAAAGTTAAAACAAAGGTGAAATTTTAGCTTCTCTAGCAATTTCAGGAATGGATAGCTACCGATCAACTTTCAATGTTAAGTTTATGTATGCTTAACTCCTATCCCCTATATTTTGCTTAAGAAGCTAACCAAGTCTTCAAATCTGCCATCAACTCATTGCACAATAGCTTTTAAAATCTTATTTTTGGACTGTGGGCAGTGGTTTAAAAGAAATAAATAAGTCCATTTCCATTAATTTTCATGCTGTTAACTTATGGAGTTTAATAAATAGTCCTTTTTCTTACTTTCTGAACTTCACAAGGATGAATATTCTAATGTTTCTATTCATTTTTAAGATAATATGTTACTTTTTTGCTATACTTTATGACAGTTGCCATTAACAAATAGAACCACTTGTTATCTATTTGAGCTTGTCTCATTAAAAGTTGAGTTATAGTTGCATTTTATAAATGTTTAAAAAACAAGTATATGTATCTTGGTAAATATTGATTGAGAACATGGTCAATTTAGATGCTTGATTAAATAGATGCAGATGTGCTATGTATATTTAAGAATTAAGAATATACATAACAAAAATGACCTAATTTTGTTGATAATTAACAAAAAAAATGTATTAGATGAAAATATGTATTAATGTTTTGGAGGAAAGGGGAGAATAAAGTAGTGAGCAATTTTATGTGCATTTGTTTCTTCAAATGATCTTACCGACTTGCGCTCTAACTGTTTAAGCGCAAGAAAGATTGCTATCTTATGTTTGAGCTTTTGCTCAAGATTGATATATGTTGATTGAATTAGCTCGAGGTGATTGTCTTTTAACTTTGCTCAGCTTAGTTACTGTCCAACTTTTGGATCTGCAACTGCAAGGATATTTATTTAACATAAATCTATTCACATTGCAACTGTTTTTGTTTGCTCAGGATACTGCAAATTATAGCCAGACAACTAAACTTTATGATAATATTAAGTAGTAATAGATAATTAAATATGATTATTGATCAGTTTCCTAGTAATAAATTTGCTTTTCTTTACTAGGTGATTGTGACAGAGAGAGCAGGAGAGGCATTTGATGTGATGTCTTCTATAACAAATGTGGAGCTTAACTCATTTGATGGTGTTGTTGCCGTTGTAAGAACTTAACTCCCTTCTTTTAAATTCTGTTAGAACTGGACTGGAAATAGTCGAGTAATGCTTTATTATACTGAAAATTTGATGGTGATAACACTCAACAAGGTATACTTGAGACCAGAGGAAATAATTGAAAAAGTATGTATATTTCGGATTGATTAAACTGTGTAAAGGATATATGAATAAAGGTAAATCTAAAGATACAATGGCACTAGAAATATGATCCTAATTATACTATACAAAAGATCTCCTAAAAGTATGCCATCTACATAATACAAATCAAATCTGATATAAATACGAACAAAATTCCTCGATCATTCTTTTGATATGTTTATGAGACTTTATGTTTCTAAAGTTTCAAACCTTTATATTTTAGATGTAATTACTTTTCCAGTTACCTTGTTGCTTTCAAGTGGTTTTCCTCACTTGTTTTCAATTATTGTTTTCTAACTGTGGTGGTTCCAGGGTGGTGATGGATTTTTCAATGAAATCCTTAATGGGTTTCTTTCTCCCAGGTTTAAAGCTCCCTACCCACCAACTCCATCAGATTTTGTTCATTTGGTTAAAGATAATGGTGATTCCTTGGTTCTTGATGAAGATGAAATAGTTGATGAGTCTTCAATTCGAAATGAAGACCAGTTTCCTCTGATTCCAAGTCCAAAACAATCTGGGTCTAGAATCTCAAATTCAAGTGAGTTCAGTTTATCTGTACTTCATTACTTGCATTCACAAAGATATTAAATAAGCATTGAGCTACTTTCTAAGACCCTAATGTTTCCATTGCTACTTCAACTCCTAATATTTCCATTGCCCCTAATGTTTTCAATGCTGCATTATCACCAAGTATTTCTAATGCTGCATTAATTACAGTCATCATTCTAACGCTTCATTAATTGCATTGTATCATTTCAATCCGTAAATATATTAGTTTTTCCATACTTTAGTGACTACTGTTAAATGTTAGTTTTTGCAACCACCATTCCTCCCCCTACATCTCTAGTTTACTATATAAAAACACAAAGCCACAATATATAGGAAAAGGAAAAAAAGAAATGGCAATTTAATGCTTGATTTTTATGTGGCTTTTGAAGATTCTGAAGATAAGGCTGCTGAATTTCCTGTTCCCAATGAATGGTTTAGATTTGGGATTATTCCTGCAGGTTCAACTGATGCCATTGTAATCTGGTAACGTTTTTCCTTCCTACTTCCCATTCTGCACAAGAGAAGATATACGTGTCATATCTAAAATCAATTTATAGAAACTATTTTGCAGTATAATGTGCTTTGATTTACATGCATTAAAAACCAAAACCATTTTTGCAATATCTTCTATAAAAAATTTCTTTATGCCTTGTTCTGCATTAATTACATTCAATTGTTACAATTATATTTTTAATAGATGGATGCAGAAATTAAGTCACAGTCACACACAGGGAGCTGAGTATATATTAGTCATATAATAAATACAAGCTATAATCAAGGAGGCCTAATTATGGTTACTAAATGAAAGGGATTGACTACTGACTGCATGCATTGAACCTGGACTAAATTTTTTCAGTAGAGGATAATGGATCTATTGGGTATCCATGCTTTTTCTTTCATTTTCGGTTACCCCTCTAAATCACTAGCTACCATGTTGAAAGAGAAAACATGGAGACAGTTGCAAAACTAGTTTCTCAATCACACACGGGAGCTGAATATATATCAATATATACCAGCTATAATCAAGGAAGCCTAATTACGGTAATCAAATCTAAGGGATTTAACTACTCACTACATAGTTCATACATTGAATGTAGACTTTAAATTAACCTAACTATATACATATTTCCATCAATACTATCTTTTAATGGTTAACTAGCGACTAAAAAACCTCCATAACTATTCATGATGCCATTTCTTGATGGTGAACTGATTGCACATATGCCTGTAACAGCATATTGATGTTATATGATGATCTATCTATAAATTAAAGTTGCATACTGTTGAGATTATACAGTTTATGTAGGGAAAGTCGGAAAGAGGAAAGAAAGAAAGGACGATATTTAGAGATGTTAGATTGATATGATATTGTAATGATAAGATACTAATCACTAGATATTGTCCTAGTGGTCCCATATATTCTAATATAATAATTAGGTCAAGTCGATAGAAAATGGATCAGATTGTAGATGAAAATGATCTTTATTGTTGGGAAAGTGTTACACACTCCCAGTATTTGAGAGACCTGGTTTTCTCCCAAGGACTTCCCAAATCAAGTCCAAAGACAACCTTTTCCCTCTCAACCCCTCTTATTCATAGGCAACTCCTAACTAACTAATAGGTAACTAACCTATCATAATTAACTGGTACCTAACACAAGTACTAGTGTAGTATTACTATTAGTAGCCCAAGCCTATCAATACAATAAAACCTATAATCCTAATTAAAGGAGGTAATAAATAAGAAACATAATCAAATGAGGAAAGTTTTATATCTTAATTAGATAACTAATTTATTCCTCATTATATTCTGAAGATCTTTTAAGATATCCTAAGATACACTAAAGATTTTCAAGATTTTTTGTAGATATATTCTAATATATACTTTTGAAAATTACATGCTATTTAAATTTGTGTTGCCAATATTTATCAGTGTATCCTTATAGTTTTCTGATACAATTCATATGGGTTATATGAAATTCTGAATACACACTGTATTTTGTAGTACAACTGGAACTCGAGATCCTATTACTTCTGCATTGCATATTGTCCTTGGTAAAAGGGTGCACCTTGACATAGCTCAAGTTGTACGGTGGAAAAGAACTCCTAGATCTGAGGTTGAACCTAATGTGCGCTATGCAGCTTCCTTTTCAGGGTAATTCCTATCTGTTATATTACCTGTTGAAAGCAAATTATCTTTTCTTTAATTATCAAAACAATACCCATCCAAACTCTTGCTAAGCTTTAGTTACAAATGTTTTTACTTTCAAGTATCTTTTTTGGCTTCATTGTCAAACATTTCTCAATGTCTTTAGCTCTTTGTAGTTGGTGTTATTGAAGGTTCACCAAAGGAATTTGCAATGCTTTGCTTTTTTCTAAATATTTGTTTTCAGTTAAAGAAAATTAACAGTAACTAGAAACTTGATCCTCTATCTTTCCTGGACTGGAAGACATGATTTGGGAAAACAAATATATTCAACAGTCATTGTTTATATATTAAGTGTTCACAACCAAGTTCTGTATGGCAGATGAGGAAATTAGACTCACAAGCTTTTGTTAGTCAGTTAGTCTGATTCGTGAAAATTTTAGAAATTCAGCTTACTAATCATATTATGAGTTTTGATCTACCTTAGTAAGCCTATTTGGAAGTCCTAAGCTCCGTCTAAGTTATTGACTTTTACTTGGTGTAAAGCTCATGGTCTTTTTAAAGGGGTTTCCCTTGTAAAGATGTTTAGAATTGGGTAACTTGACAGATTTTTTTTTTTGGTCATCTTTTTTGTTTGATTTTTTTTTCAAGGAGGATCTCTTATCCTCCAATCTATCGAAATCTTTTCTTTTTATCTCAACCAATTTCCTCTTTTATAAATATAATTTTGGGTTGGGTCTTGAATTCACTTACACATGATCACTAGATGTTAGAATAGAGTGAAGAACAACATCAACATCAACAACACCTTCAACCCAAGCTAATTGGGGTCGGTGGTAGATGAACTCAATGATAGATACAAGGAGGTTGGAAAAAAAAAGGAAAAAAAAAGGGAAGGGGAAGGGAAAAGGGAAATAAGATAAAAGAAAAGTAAATAAGATAAAAGGAAAAAAAGGGGGAAAGAAGGATGGGAGAGATGAAGAGGAAAGAGACTAAAAAGGGACAATCTAGAACATAAAGATAATAACGAGTCTAACTCTGCATCAAACTTATTGCTTTTCTCCATTAAGTCTTGTTTAACTACCTTTTCTCAGTAAGTTTCGGTCTACCTCTACCTCTCTTTGTGTCGAGCTCTTGGTAACAAACTTTTTTTCTTACGGGAACATCCAGGGGTCGTCTCATTACGTACCCTAGTCACCTCAATCTATGTTCCCTCATCTTTCCAC
>PYAF01001301.1:625954-658454 GCA_007407185.1 Glycine tomentella | reverse complement strand
GTCAACTTCACCTAGTAGAAAAAGGCTTGTTTGTTATTGTTGTGGTTACTAGAATCTAAAATATCTTTATCCAAAAGGATAGGTTATCCAATTCTATTTGATTTTTTATTGTGGCATAGAAAATCAATATATTGCCATTATGGAGTATTTAATTACCTGAAGTATTGGACAGATGAAGTGATTAGGAGGTTTGGATTTAATAGTAACAATTGAAGCAGAATGTTGGGCCCTATCAAAACCTTCTTTCAATCTCTCTAGTGTTGGAAGCACGTGATCTTGTAAATCAGGCCAGTCTCTACGCCGAAGTTCTGCACAGCTCAGTCCTAGCAAAGCCAACTCTTGTGTCTCTTGATATGGCCAAGCTCCTGCCTGTGGATCCAATATGTCAGTTAAATTCCCCCCATCACTAGTTGTTTCCACCTTATGAGCAAGTGCTTTTGCTGGTTTTGCTGTCAATAACTGTAAGATCACCATTCCAAAAGCATAAACATCAGATTTTGGAGATATTAACCCGGTCCTTTGATACTCAGGATCTATGTAGCTGATTGTCCCAACAGGCGCAGTGTCCTTGTACATGGTAGGCAAATTATCTAAATGAAGCACTGTAGAAAGGCCAATGTCACCGATCTTGCTGACAAGGTTACGATCAAGCAAGATGTTTGCCGGTTTCAAGTCACGATGAATAATAGGTTCTGGCTTTGAGCTATGAAGAAAGGCAAGAGCTGATGCAACTTCCCAGGCTATTCGAAACATCTCAAACCATGGGATTGGGGAAGTGTTGTTTTGTCGTAGTAGTCTGTCCTCCAAGTTACCATTCTCCATATATTCATACACAAGGCACCCGTGATCAGGACATGCACCAAGAAGAAGAAGCAAGTTTGGATGACGAATTCTGCTCAAAATCTCTAACTGGAATAAAAGAAAAGATATAAATTAGCCCTGTTGTGAGTGTTGTCTGGTTCAATTCTGGTCTTATACTCATTGTTATGAGTGTTTCAACTTCCTGGACACTAATATCCATGAACACTAAATGCATATAAACATGAGATACATGAACATAATATTTCCTAAGTACATTAAATACCATTATTTACAACAGTCTGCACTCTCCACCAACTTCATTGAATTTGTGGGTATCTTGTATTAGTAAACAAGAATGAAAGATACAATTAATATCAAAACCATTTTTTTAAAAGGGAAATATATGTAGATCAGAATGGTTAATCTTAAGAACACTACATTAGTCAGAATGGCTTATCATTAATTTCTGTTTAAAAATCCATAAAATATATAATGCTCTATATGTTTCATATATTGACCAATTCATCCTAAAAGCTCAAAGTATTAAGAGAGGACCAGAAATGGTTTTTATCATGATTATTCTCAATTTGGAGTTGTCCAGGCATATTACAAAGAAAAAAGGAAGAACTATTCTGAATTTGTCAAGGGGCTTAAGTTTATTTAATTTTATAAGTAGAGGGATTTGATTTGTTAGGAAAAAAACTTGGAAAACCAAAATCTAAACTAGAAGGACCAAACCAAAAGTATTGGTTAAAAGAATGAGATTAAAGACTACTGGGCCAAAAAGTTTATGGAACAAATCACTATTTAGCGGGGAGTATTTCACTTAATTCCGTACTAAAATGTCTAGTTGAGATAAGATTTCATTCATTTGACTTTTTATGATAAAGCAACCTCAAGTGTTCCAATCATACTTCAAAAAAAGAGACTCTTTATTATTGGTTAAAATTTATTGAAAATCATAAAATCATGATTGAAATTCATTCAATAGGATCTGGGATCTACATAATTTTGTAATTCCCAGTAAGTTTCCACTAATAAAAAAAATGTGTTGTTTGTATTTCTCATATTAGAAATATTGATAATCAATTGTGATAAGCCAACAAATAGTAATTATAAAAAAGATAATGTTCCTCCTAAATCCCAACATCCAATGGGTAATTACTGATTAGTACTTTAGTTTGGTGCCTAGAGTGTATGGTTTTCACCAAAATGAATCATCTGTCAAGGAGAAAGGTAGAATGATTTTGTTTTCATTATATAAGTACTTACTTTTAATTATTAAACAAAGGTCCTTAAGAACCACTAACTTGTTGAATTATATATCAGTATTTCAATAAATACCTTTTAAATAAGCCGCGAGATGAAGCTCCAACAACAAGTTTTGTTATAGCACCATTAGCTACTTCCTCTGCTACTGCAGTTGCCACATCATCTGATTCAATCACGACAACATTCACATACACCTGCACCAACAATACAAGAATATAAATCCTATATTGCATTAATTATTCTAAATAATCTCCATGATCAATAATATCTGACCTTTCTTTGCTCACACATTCTCTTAAATCAAGAAAAAATATTAAAAAAATAATTGTAGCGACTAGTTCTAGAAGAAGGATTTTTGTATCATTTTCTTCTTCTTGGTGGGATCAACCTTTGGTCAACTTAGCTTCTTCGTCTTCCTTGTGTGATTTGTCAATTGGCAGGGAGGAAAATAACGTAAAACTAAATAAAAGAAAATGTCGAAAGAAAATTGTTAGAACTAGGCCAACAGACCCATCGAAACCCCACTTAGGTTGACCTTTATAGCTTGTTCGGCAAAATTCCAATAAGGTAATGATTTTTTTTCCCATAAGATAATGAATTTACATTGTTCTTGCTTGCACAAGGAACTTTCTACGATCAAATAAAAAAGGAAAAAAATCGGCAACTTTTTAATACTTTTTGAACGTTTCCCGTTAGTATCATAAAAAATACAGTATATGTTAAGAAATGAAAAGTGAAAAGAATATTTTTTATCAACTTAAAAGTACTGTTTTTTTTTTTAACAACTACTCTCCCAGCAGACTGAAATATATATATATCGAAAAAAATTAAATCACGCATATTAAATTTTAACCGTCAATAATAAAAGATATTTATATCAGTAAATTTTTTATTTTGAAAATGACCTAAAATATCAACCATTCATGATGGTAACAACCACAATAATAACACAATAATAATAATAAGATAATGAGTGATAATGGTGGTACATGAGGCAGTGGAAAGAACCTCAACCTCTGTTAAACAATTCATTACATCATGACATTTTTGTGGTTTTGATGGCACAACATATATAGACCAATCATGTTACTGAAGTCATCCATTTAAACGATAACTTTTTCCTCGGAAAGCAATTCCATTACTTTGACTTTGCGGTTGAGGGGAGGAAGTAGAAGCATTTCCTTCAGTTTGTTCTGCAGTGCTTTTTGTTGTTGCTTGTGTCCCACCAAGACGGTGGCTTCTTCCTTTGAATACAATTCCAGCTGATGGATTAGATTGCACAGGGGCATTTATTTGTGTACCCTCTCCCCAATATGCCACTATTTTGTGACTGATGTAGTACATAATTAAGGATTATAAGAATTCATCAATGTAAAATAAATAGACTATAGTATAAGATATGTACCAAAAAGAGAACTTGGTATAGTAAATGTTGTTCAATTTGCACCACCTATAATATCTTGCTCCCTCACTCTAATAGTTTTGGACATGCACTGAATCTTTGGATTATAACTTATAACAATAGAGGACACTCATTAACATAAAACTATATGTTATGTCCTTGGTGAAGAGAAGATTAGATTTTACGTTCTTGTTTTTGTTTTTTAGATTACAATACTTTGAATTAATTAGGTAATGTAAATCATGTGATCCTTGCAACAAAAAAAGTGTTTTGAGTGATGCACTTTCATGGATCAGAGTCTTAGCATCATGGTGTCATTTTGAAATGAAATTAATGTGACAAGTGATAAAATAACATCAATTTGATTTAATCATAGTGGCCATAGGAACGTGGTAAAAAAGGATACACCCAGAGAGGAGTCTTGAACTTGAACTTTCCTCCAGCAAGAGGCTGAAGCACTGTTAAGAAGTAGTATAGATGTCCTGCAATCATGCCCACAATGTCTGGCTTTATAGGATTTCCAAATATTAAATCCAGAGCTAGCAAAGCCCATGGAAGGTAAAAACCCTGCACACCAAAAAAAAAGGTTAATAGAAGATTAACACTTCCATTTAGTAAGGGTTAAAGTATAATAATAGTAATAGTTCTAATACAAAGTACTCATAATACGACTGACTTTACATACCACAGTCACTGAAATTCCATGAATATTATTAAAAGTATTAATATAATTTTTTAAGAAAGAAAAAAAAAAAGTTACTTTATTTTACAGAACTTCTCTAAAATTGTGTTGAGAAAAAGAAAAACACACACAAATGAAAAGTTGGGCAGACACTAGCTGACTCAGGAACAAATTATGTTTACAATAAACTGAGTTGTTTGTTATTCTATCAATGTCAAGCTAAACAAAAGGAAACATCATTTAATAAAGCATACTCCTTATTGTCCTAAAATATGCATTTAAGTTGATAATGCAGAGTAAAATACAGAGCATAGGCTAATTAAAAAAAATTATAATTAATGGCATTCCTATGTTTATTAATTGTATGTGGTTTTTCAAATATGTAATTTTTAACTTTACCTTAAATTGTCTTATATGTTCAACAACAGAAATAAGTTGGAAAACAAATAAGCCAGTATCGTGAAGTATCAATTTTGTGATGATATTGTCAAAATAAAGAACCAACATTATTAGCAAAGAAAATTCATTGGAATTTATACCTTCAATGATACAACACCATAAATGTTGATTCGTGCATTTGGAAACTCGCGGCTCCAAACATAGACGATCATGAAAACTAAGGAAATTCCCATGAATGGATACCAAAAAAATGGCACAGCTGCAATCACCTTAGAGAAGGATAAAAATGTCAGTCCCTAAATATGTTTTTTTTTTTTTTTTTTTTGTGAAACACCCTAAATATGTTTAACTAGTAGTAAACTATTCTGATTAATATTTTTCATTAATAAACTTCCCAAAATTAATGTCAATTTATGCTTGATTCTAGTATTCTTTTTTTGTTTTAGTACATTTGCACTTAATTGCTTTATTAAACTATATTATAAATTATTCCTGAAGAAATGAGCCTAAATAACATCCCAAGCCAGTTCTATTAGAAATGAAATAAGGGTGCTAAAATTAACTTTTCTAAAACAATTATTTTAACTTCACATAAGTTAAAATTATTGAAAAAGTATATTTCATTTTTTTTATATATTTTCTTTTCTTATAAATGTTTATAAAGATGTTATCCAACCAGACTAAGCATATTTCATTTCTTCAACCGAAAGTCAACACACGAAAAGTTATATAAACAGTAACTATTCACTCATACCAGAAGTGAGAATGCACCAAAAATGAACATCCAAACATAATCCGCAGTTCTCTTGTCAAAGGGTCCTCTTTCCAATGAAACACCATATTTTGCTCTACGAAGTTCAAAATTCAAACAATTATCAACAACAGGGAAAATTGAAACTATCTTATAATAAGAGGGATTAAAGAGGATATAGCATGGCTGTGATCATTATTTCTCAAAGGGAAAAGCAGAATTAATTAGATATAAGTTTTTTCAGGAGTTGTTTACATCATTAGCAGACGGACTGCAAACGGTACTGAAAACGAGCCAAGAAAGAAGAAATTTGTGATAAGCCTCCAAACCTACAACAAATATAAACAAACATGATAAAGAAATTTGGAGAAAAGAAATTAAACAAACATGATAAATAAATTTGTTGAGAAATTTATCCAAATTGACTCTTGTTCCTCTTTATTTGACCAACTACTATGTAATTAAAACTAAAAAAAATCCAACCAAGGAGGTATAACTAATATGATGAATCAAACTCCTCCTTTAAATTAAAATTAACTTAACACACCTCAATTTTTCCTAAGTTTCCTTTAACTTCTAATTCGTGAGTTGAGATCAATGCATAAATTAATTTTATGTTATATATTAGGAGAAGTTTAATACATTTGATCTCTTCAATTTCTTTTATTTTTTTTCTTTTGTGATTATTGAGAATGAGAAATTATATTACTTGTCTAGAATGACTCTACAATGGTATTGATTAATTAATTCATAAGTATTTATGGCTTTTTTCTTTGTCAGAATAAACATATATATATATATATATATAGCTATGGATCTTAATTCAGAGCTGTTTTTGGATTACAAACTTGAAGGCTTTTAAACACTGGGCCATAATCAAGTGCTATGTTCCATGCATCATAGAATTGCAGATAATATGCAGAAGTGGTCAACAAACAGGCCACTCCATAGGTCTTGCTCACAGGTGGTAGAGACCTGTAGTATCTGAAACAGCAGAGAGAAATTTTAATCATTTGTCTAGGAAAACTTGTAGAAATTAATTTACTAATTTGATACCAATATTACTATATTAGTATTATGATCTAGAACTGAGCTCAAATTTCTTGCAAATGTAATATTTTTATTAGTTACAGCCACATAACCATCATAGATTAAAAAAAATCACTATACATATATGGGAAAGAAAATATATGCAAAATTAAGATGATTATGATGAAATTTTTAGTATCTGAATAACAAAAGGCATATATATAGCTAGTAGTTGACTATGTATATTATAAGCATAAAAGGAAATTCTATATATAAGTTATATGATCAATTGCAATTTTAAATTTTTCATGTGTGTTTGGAGAAAGAGAAATTGAAAGAGGGAGGGAGAGAGATAGTACTCTGCTGGTGTAGCCATGTTGAAAGAAAAGGGTGATAGCAATGCATGCAAGAGTTGAACTTCTTCAAGCAGAATAAAGGAAGTTGTATTTAAATAGTAGTATTTTGGAAATTCCAAAGAGTAGAGTGGGCATTATAAAACGCGTTAAGGAAACAAGAGATTTTGGAATTATTGAGAATTAACCACTCATTGTTCAAAGTCTATCACCAAATGTCACTCCCAACTTAATTTCCCTTAGATATGGCATGACAGAATACATAATTGACTTATTGACTTTGTCGTCTTCTTATAGTCTTTTCCATGCCACCACTCACCATCGTTCAGTTCCAAGAAATTTTCTTATTCATTTATGTAGATATATATACTTTCCTATTTTTTCATACAGTTCTTTTGAGGCGTATCTTATAATTTAGACTCATATATAGTTTTTTTTCCTTTTAAGGAATAATAATAATAATAATAATAATAATAATAATAATAATAATAATAATAATAATAATAATAATAGATTAAAATATGTTTTTGATCACTAATAAATATCTAAATTTTATAATTACTTTCTGATAAATTTTTCTTTACATCGAATCTCTAATAAAATAATAAATTTATTTATAATTGTTCATATTTTTTTTAGTTCTTGAATATATTATTAAATTTTGTATTTGCTCCTCAATATTTTTTTATTTATTATTAGTATTTTTCAAAGGGATCAATAATAAATAATTTTTTTACCAGGAACAAATACAAATTTTGTTAGTTTATCAAGAATTCAATATAAAAAAAATTATTAGGAAATAACATAAAATTTACCAATTTAATTTTAATTTTGGAAAATGGGATTCCTTAATAATTGAACACAAAAATTTAAATTTAAACGAGATTTTAATTTTTATAATTTTAGAATTCAATTTCATCCCTTAATTTTTCAAAAATGATAAAATTTGAAGTGAACATTAAGATAACTCTTAGAACATCTGAACAATGAACCATCTATCTCTTGTAATATTATTCCAATCTTTGAAAGATCTTAGTATAATTCTAGAACTTCTTTTGTAATATTCGTTTTTAATTATAAGATGACATAAGGCAGTGAGCTGTACCCTAACCTTTTCTTGGTGTAGTTACTTTGAGAAGCAAGTCAAGGAAAACTTGCAGTTGAGCCTGGAAATGCTTGGGGGTAAATAATACTTGTAAACTTGTATCTCCTTTTTGACAAAGTTTTAAACATCATCCTTCACATAAGACAATACTACATTACTAAAGATTTGTGGAAAAGTTTTTGAATCACAGTTGAACTTCCCTTCTCTTGTTTTTCTGTACCTAACATTATTGAGTATCAAAATTAAATGAGAACCAAAAACAGTAACAATAAAATATTTTTATTTAATTTTTACATCTAATATTTCCCTCTAAAAAAATAAATTTATAAATAAATATAATAGATAATTTCAAAATAGTCAATAAATGAATGCTTCAATTCATGTACTACTCAATGATGAACCAATCACTGATAAAAAAAAGTAATGAAATAATGAAAGGTCATTATTCTTCCCCTTAAAAAATAAAAAAAAAAAATATATGTTTTTTTTCCAAAGTATGCAATAAAAATCCACCATGTATTTAGTTACTCATAATTAATACTACTATTCCATCAGGTCACTAATTAAGAAAATTAATTAATCAATTAATTATATAAATTTCAATTAAAAAATATGTTTTTTAACTTTTTCTTCATTGAAATTAGTATATCAAGAATATAAAAAAATTATTAAAACTAGCACTGGATTAAATAAATTTATTAGAGATAATAATATTAAATAAAGTAAAATTAATTAAAATAATAATATTTAAAAAAAAAAATCTTTATATTTAAGATTTGAGGAAATACCTGACATAACTTGAAAGAGGGTGAACACACCTGACACCACATTGATAGGAGTAGTGACGAGTTGAGTTCTGATTTTCCGTTCCCGCGACGCTCAACGCACAACATAAGCTAAACAAATACTAAATAACATAACATAATAACATACACCTCTTTCTTCAATTAATTTTGGTGTTCGTTTCTCATCATCACTTCCTAACCAAGGTTATTATCCTCATTTCTCCCAATCTATTTCTTTATATCTTAAAACTGTTTTCTTTTGGCATTTTCCTCTGATTCATCGTTCTTTGTGGGTTTGTTTGATTTGGATTTTTTATTTTGTGAGAGATCAGATCATGGAGGAAAGGAAACAATCGCGCTACGTGAAGCTGACTAAGGACAATGCTTCTTTGGAAGATATCACGCCTGGTGAACTCAATCAGCCAATTGAGGTTCCTCAGGTTTCGACTTCATTCATACCCATCTTGCCTTTTTTTTTTTTTTTAATTGAATTTTCACTCTTGAATGGTGATTTTTATTTGGATGCTGGATTCATTCATACCCATCTTGCTTTTTTTTCTTTAATTTCATTGATGACTGGTATTTCTCTGATTTCTAGAATAGCCAACGTCATGGTTTTTTAAATAGTGATCACGGTCGTGGTTTCGTCAAATTCTTTTGACATTGGAAGAGATTGCAGATAAATGTGGCTGATGATGTGGCCGCTATGTGGCCTCGTATAGTCCAAAAACCTTGACGTCGCAGCCAAAATCCGGTTGCAGACTGTTCTCTTTGGATGCTGGGTTGTTTGTTTGTTTTCTTTAATAGTGTCCTTAGTCAGCCGAAAATGTTGAGTTGTTTTAAATTGCGATCGTGGTCCCAGTTTTTTCACAATCCTTGGTTTTGTTGGAAATTGTGGACAAATGTGGATCGATGTAGTCGCAATTGTGGTCTCAGAGACCCCAGAAACCTTGATGTTGCTGCCGAAATTGCAGTAGCAAACTGTTTTCTAAAATCTCCCAATGGAGATGATATTCATGAGGAAACCTTGTTGAAGGGTTTTTAGGTGCAATCTGAATGTATGTTGTTTTACTTGTTAATGAATTCTAGTTGTGTAAGTGAAGAAAGTGACAGTGGCGTCCAATGTTGTTTGTGCTTGCATTTGTGGAGATGGAGACACAGAATGTGAATTTGGGTGGCAGGATCGGGCTATAGATTGCTTGGTTGAAACTTGAAAATGTGTTATAATGAGTTAACATTCTCTTCACCTGTAATGTTGCAATGTTATGTGTGTTAGTTCATTAAATGTCTGTAACAAGGTGGAAATGTGAAGTCTGAAGTAAATTGTCATAAAGTTTGTCTTGATTATATCTAAAATTAGAACTGCTATCGGTTTGAAGTTCTAAAATTTTACAATTTCAAAAATGGGTGAGTATTCCTTTTCCATCTTATCCTTTTCAATCCCCCTCATCCCTCTCATGAACAAATTCTAATACTTTATAATAGTACTTTACAGGAATTAGTTGACGTATTTTCATTTTGTCATAAAAAAAAATTCAAATGGAATAGTTCTTGATTTGTGCAAGAAAGAAATTCAGTAACGAAACTGCTAAGCCTTGTATCACATGGTGAGGTTGGTCTCAATCTCAAGCCTAGGGGGAAAGGGTTGTGTTTGGAAGTTGGCCGCCAATGTACAACCTTGTCAAATATTTTGTAACATTGCAAGAGAAAACAAAATTAAAATTTGAATAGATTTTGCGTGTGCTTTGTTTGGTAAGTTTTAATACTGTATAAGTTAATAGACAGCTATTTGCTTACGGTTTTTAATTCTTTGCAGTTGGCTGTTCACAAGTGCATGGAATGTGGGCAGCCATTACCTGAAAGCTATACACCTCCTGCTGATGAACCTTGGATGACTGGGATCTTTGGATGCGCTGAAGATAGGGAAAATTGTAAGTTAATGCATGACCAAGCTGTCAAATTTTGCTAGAGTCAGGGTGTTATCTGTTATCTATATTGGACAAGTCAAATTGTCTTGAGAGTGAGACTAAAAATAATCTAATGTCATATGATTCCTTTGACCATTAATCCTTACTATGAAAATTTCCATATTTAATATGTTAAATTATGGGTGAACTTGCTGAGCAGTAGAATATGAAGGAACTATTTAAATGACTATATTAGAAGTATTCTCAGTTGGAATGATTAAGCAGACAATTGCTTGGTTTTTATACTATTTCACCTTAATGGCAGGCTTGACAGGACTGTTTTGTCCTTGTGTTTTATTTGGGCGCAATGTAGAAACCTTGCATGAAGAAACTCCTTGGACTGGACCATGCGTTTGTCATGCCATTTTTGTTGAGGGTGGCATTGCTCTGGCAACTGCAACTGCAATCTTTAATGGTTTCATTGACCCAGGGACATCATTTCTCATTTTTGAGGGCTTATTTTTTACTTGGTGGATGTGTGGCATTTATACTGGTCAGGTTCGACAAAACTTACAGAAGAAGTATCACTTGGAGGTATGTGTTGAATATCTTTTCCACTTGGACTAGTAAACTTTTAAGGATGGAATAGTGTGTGTGTGTGTATATATATATATTTATATCAAATATCATCTGCTGAGAAATAATGCTTCTGCTTATTGCAGATGTGTAATGTAGATTTCATTATATGTTAAAAAAAAAAACTCCTTTCTGTAGGAATCTGTTCTATTACCTGGCCTTGCATGAGTGAACAAAATTATACGATGACATAGTAACTAGTAAGACCTTTTTGACTGGAACCGTACATGTATATTTTGAACAACTTTGAATGAATGAGATATGAAGATATACTTGATGGTCTGTAATCTAACAATGAAAACCTGATAAATGCATGTATGGACATGATTCTAGTGTTATTCTTGGTGAATTGAAACACAAACTTTCAGCAAGTCTGGCATCAAATGTCAACAGTTTTAAACCAGCCATGTAGTTTGAGAAATGATGTTTTCTTACAAGATAAATTTTTAGTGATTGAAAAACTACTAGTCTGGTAACGAGAATAAAAGAACTCTAGAATGTTGTCCTCATTATTAGGAAAGGACCTTTAGCTAGAAATTCAAGCAATAATACACAATAAATATTCCATTAAAACTTATCAAATTTACTTAAACTTTGATGTTGCCATCTCTTTTCCAATACCTATACAGAGGAGAGGGGAAAAAAATAGCTAATGCTATCGTTGTTTCAATGTAGTAAAAGGAAAGGCACCCATAAAATGCCAAGTGGCTTAATGACTTCGGGCAAAAGTGCATGCTAAGCATTTCAGTACAAAAAGACATCAATTTCCTGGAAAAAAATGGCATTTAGTATTAGAAAAAGAAAATAGAAATATATTTGACTATTTTTCATTGTTTTTTCGTAAAATTTACTACTTAAACATTTCATTCGTATTATAAATAAAAGATTATGATATTCAATTTATGAAATCCTATGCTGCTTGCTGGCTGCTGCTGCTAAAAGTCACAAAAACCAAAAACTGTTGTTCTTTTAACATTCAGGCCATGTTACTTTCTTTAGTGTCCCATTCACCAAGTTAGATGACTGGGTTTTTCAGTTTGACTAATACTGATGAGATGTTAGAGATGTGCCTTGCCTTAGCCAGAGGCATGCACGCACCTTGCCTTGTTTTGGTGCCTTTGTCTACGTTGCACTGTTTTGCATCTCATTTTTTCTCGTCTAGTATCACTGACTGTTTCCTTTTGTATTTATTTATTTATTTATTTAATATACAATCCTTAATACTCTCTAACTGGATAGACAATTTCATAATCTACATCAGTTTGTGAGAACACGGCCATCTATTCTTTTCTAGAGGTTATTTTGCTCCAAAAGGTGGAGGGATTTGGGTTCTGACCCTTAACATGGGACAAGAGCCCTGCTCAACCATGGGCCAAAGGCTTAATGGCTGCTTTGTAATTTCATGGAGTGGTCAAATTCTGTATATACAAAGCTTTTTGTTTTTCTTGTGTTACCACTTTCCAGCAACATGTAGCGTATGTATGGAGAAGATTAATTCTGGGCATATAATCATTTTTTTCCCTCTAAATCTCATTAAGCTGGCACAATAAAAGAAGCATTTTTTTGTCCAAAGCAAGTTAAACCAAACACACAAGTAACATTTCAATTTTTTTTCTCCTTTAGCTTTTATGGTTTTCCCAGCACATAAACCTTGTTTTGCTGTTAAGATTTTCTCACTCAATCTTTTGATGACTGCAGAACTCACCATGTGATCCATGTTGTGTACACTGCTGCATGCACTGGTGTGCCTTGTGTCAAGAGCACAGGGAGATGAAAGGAAGGCTTTCTGACAGTATTTTCTCTGAGACAACCATTGTAAATGCTCCTCCCGTTCAAGAGATGAAGTCTACTGAAGACAAGGAACATCCTGAAACCTCTTCTTCTGCAAATAGCAATGAGCATACTGGTTTGGAATTGCAGGTTGTATAGGGCATTACCCTTGTTAATATCGAAAAGAATTTTCGAATTTTGCTTGATAGAGAATAACTTTCTTCGACCTTTGAGTTGAGTTCCCTGTGTTACATTGGACATGTACGTCACACATAGAAAACACTTCTGCTTTCAAGTGCCAACTTAAATTAAATTCATATATATTTTTTTAGAATATTATTGACTTCTTCAATTCGCTGACTCCATCTATCTTTTACTTTTTTGGTATTTTTATTTAGTTTTAAAATGAGCATGTAATTTTATTTATTTAGTTTTTCAACATAATTTTATTTAAAGATGATGCTCTATTCACAAATCCAACGACTTTTGCCTGCTTTTCTTGAGGAATGCATGTAAACATTAGGGCCTTAAACTAGAGTAGATGACAATCCTTTCGTGAAGCAAATGGAATAAAATTATGCTTGGACTATATTTTAAAGATTTCAATTGTTATGCATCATCAATGTAATTTTTTTATATTATTAATTAATTAGGAATTATTGTTAATATGACTTTTAAAATATAATTGTTGTTGAATAAGTTAACAAATTTATCTATATGATTTGATATTAGATAATAATGTATAACTCTTTTATATTATTAGTGCATAATTTTATTTTATTTTTGGAATTAGTTTTTGCTGTAGAAATCAATGATGTGTCAAAGGGTTGTTAATGTCAGCAAATAACGTCAACAAAAAAATGGTGTCACATTAGCAAAAAAATTCCATGTTGGCAAAAGTGTTTAATTATTATTGGACTAAAAATAAGAATTTACAAGGACTAAAATAAAAAGTGACATTTACAAAAAAAAAAAAGTATCAAATTTATTGTAGCATAAATGCTTGAATATAAAATAGATCTATCTAAAATCATTATTAAGAAATATGCATTCAAAAGTAAAAACATGTTAGACTAGACCAGTCCAAAACTAAGTTTGATATGGTTGATAACTATAAAACTTGAGTCTAATCTATTTACATGTCTCAAGATCAATTTTTAAGGCTTGACCTAACTTCAATTTTTAAGACTTGACCTAACTTGTTTGAAGGTCTTCGACACATTGATTCAAAATAGTTTTTCCTTGTTACAATTATGACTCAACATTATGATTTTATAAAACATGTCTTTATGTGCTTAAATAAAACCTTTTTGAATAAGCCATACCTTCAATAAGATAGATCATGTATTAAAAAAAAATAACCTGTAATAAGAAAAAGTGATTAATATTTAATATAAGATTTAAATATTTTTTCGTCTTACAACATTTTGTGATTATTTTACTTTTAGGCCCTATAAATTATGCTTTTTTTAGTTCCTTACACTTTAGATGACACAACCTTTCTTTATGACATCATCTCTTATTGAGATGACACTTGTTGATGTTAACAATTATTAGCAATTGTTAATAGTAAATACTAACAAAAAAAATCCAGAGATGTTTTTTAAACTTTTTTTGTAAAGACAAATAAAAAATGAGTGTAAGAATCATAAATCATATTTAAGCTTTAATATTTTTTTTTTGTATCAATGGGAGTGGGATATAGCAAAAGGAGCTGGTCTCCATAATGATTAAACAATATTTGAATCATACTGAAAGAGATGATCACATTTAATGTCAGATCATGTCGCGGACATGATTACCTTTAAAGGAGTAAGCTTCTCGAAAATCAAACAAATTATTTTGCTTCTCAATACTAACTAAAAATATATAATGATGTAAGATCAATTGTAGAACCTATTTTAAGTTCCTAAGAATTCTATCATAAAAACTTGTTTGAGTTTAAATCTTATATGGTAGTGTAGGACTAGGACCTACTAATAATAAGATAAGAACCCATGGTTGGGATCCCATTGATTTTCCTATAATCATAGGACTAGGACCTACTAATAATAAGATAAGAACCCATGGTTGGGATCCCGTTGATTTTCCTATAATCATAGGACTACCAAGGGTCAACTTTGAGTCTTTATCCTTTTACTTTAGTTTTAGATATGCACATTGAGCATATATATCCAAGAGCCAATTAATGCCACAATGCATTTTTTTTTGTTTTGTTTTGTAAATGATGTGATTCTAGTTCTAGGATCAAGCTTAGCAAAAGGTGCGAAAACTCCAGCTTAGAGTTATTTAAAACTTTGAGGAGAACGTATTTTGCCTCAAGTCACATGATTTAAGTATCTTTGGGTCCATCATCCAAAAAACTAGACAAATAAATAGAGATGTGAATCATAGGATTTAAGCTTAAAATAAAAGCATCCTCTCAAGCTTACAAATTAATTTCATTGAATTGCTATAAAACCTCAGATGCTATGAAAATGAATGTTACCTAACGCAATGGTACACCAGTGAGACACTAGTTTGACAGGTGATAGTAGGTTTTCCAACTTGTAATTTTGCAAAGAAGTTCTGAAAATGTTTTAGTTGATCAGGACTTGAAAGTTATATATACATATAATAACAAGTAGAGTCCTTTATTGTAATATTACAGTATCATTCATGTTTTTGTGTGGAAATTGTGGTATTCTTACGTTTCCGTCAATCAATCTGTTCGCACTGTGCTTCAATAGACTCATTATTTGGTATTCTTACAGTTTTGTCAATTATATTCTGTGCTAATATTCTATGGTTCTTTATTCGGAAATATGAGATATTTGTGTGCAGGCTAATTCTTAAGTCTTTTGTTATCTCTTACGGAGTTGACTTATAAATTGTTTCTCAAACTTGTACTCAAATACTGACATAATGATCAAGAATAGAAGCAAGATTAGAGATGGATTAAAACACTGAAACTTTTTTGTTCATATTGGTTAGACCTAAGACTCAAGATCATGGTATCTTCAGCTTCAATTCATTTAAAGCAAAAAATAAAAAATAAAAAAAAATACTAAACTAGTATCTGCCATGCTGCTGAATTACAAGTGCACACAATATATCCTCTCATTTCTTGGATTCATTCTTTCTCTTGCACAAATTTTTTATCCATTTGACACAACTTGAGGAAGATGCTTTGACTTTTGTAGAAACCACTCTTAAAACTTAAATTCTTCTTGTTGTCGGTGTTTATGAGATCTTGTGTCATCATCTACAATGGCATGGCACCTATACCACTCAATGGCAGATCTAAGATCTTGGGTCAGTGGAGGAAATTATTTAAAAAAATAGAAATTGATAATTATCATTATGATACACATGAAGATAAAATCATAAATATTAAAATAATAAAATTTTAATATATATATATAATCAAATAAATTACATACACATTGAGAATAATGAATTCAAATATATAAAATTAAAGAGTATAAAATATGAAAATATAAAAACATGAGAATAATGGGTTCAAGTTTACAAAATTAGGATGGGTAAAATATAAAAATATTAGATAATTATATGTAATTTTTTTAAGTAAGGGGGTGTATGTGCACACCCTCACTAAAGCATGTATCCGCCACTAATACCACCAACTTGTGCTTGTCCACACAAACTAAGAACATGAATTAATTACCAGAATAAAAAATAGAGAGAGACATAATGTTAAAACATAAGGATCAGTTCCGCCATCAATAACAAGAAAAATAACTCAACCAGCTATAAGAGCAAGGGGTCATTAATTACCAAAAAAAAAGAATATATAGAGACATAGCTATCAGAAAACTCAGGAGAAGAGATGCAAGTTACACCTAATTGATGTGGCCACACATCATAGATCTCAGAAAAGGAGAGGAGTACCAACAAAGTAACTCGTTGTATTAGATTGAATTTGATAAAAGATACATTGACAGTGGGTAAGTGCTCTATATAGAGAGAGCTTATTAACAAGCTAATATTACTCTCAACAATATAATGTTAAAAAGAAAAGGCATCAGTTCAACATTGACGACAGAACACATTGCTTTCAATATACATATTTTTCACCAAAAATGTTACGCTTCCTTGATCAAATTCCTCTGCATTAACGTTGCAATCATGGGTGAATAATACTTTAATTGATATAGAAAAGTTGAGATAAGATGGATGAGTGGACATATCCAATGAAGGAGTGGATGACATAGAAGAAAAAAATATAAGATGAAGAGAAAATGCAGACAGGATAAATACGGAGTGAAAAACTCACTAAAGACAGTGTCAGTCTGCTGCAACCCTTTGAGAGCCATCAATGTTTTGATCTCCCGCTTTTGTATATTTTGTTTCTCAAGGGCGTCACAGAATATGTAATTTGTAAAGTGCAATAAGAAAATTGAGACTTTCATGCAATGGCACTAATGAATATAACTTTTCATTCTCATTAAATTGAAATATTCAGGCTCACCGCAACACGACTCCAACCTCAATTTAAAATCATGGCTCAAAAGCCTTTAAAAAAAAAATCATAACCTAAAACTAATAAACAAAACATGTTAGCAATCCTAAACTTGAAAAAGAAAAGGAACCACATCTTCCTGCGAGTAAACATAAAGAGACCAATTCAACCTCCTAGGAAGATCATGACAAATTGGTAGGAAAGCACGAGAAATATGACAGTGACAGTGACAACTGTGGCTACTGATAAGATCCTCATGGTGATTTCATTCTTTAAAAGAGACTCCACTTATGAGTAAGATAGTGACACAAAGGGATGAAAGGAAAAATATGGTGGTGAAGGTTATGAAAAGGTTATACTCATCTGGTTCAGCAGCTAATGACATTAGCGTCCCACTTGCTTATTGAGCACCACTTGGAGGGTTCAACAACACCTTAAATTCTTGTATGATTTTTTTTATACAAACAAAGAATTTATTTAATAAGAGTGTTATAGGATGAAGCACAAGCACTGCTCATCCAAGCATCTAAATTGCTCATCAAAGCATTCTTATGTGTAACAAGAATCCATGTGAACAAATACAAGACATGTTGCGCAGCACATGACCTTTTTTCAAAAGCAGCAGCATAATTGAAAGAAACATTATTTTAAGCCACCGAAAGTACTCCCCACCGAAAGCATGCATTTCCTAAATTGTTTTTTATTTGATCATACGCTTTTGCAATCCTATATAAGAGTAGCATCAGGCATTCAATAAAATGCATCAAGTGCAAGCAGCGCAATCAAGAGCAGCGCAAAGCAAGAGTAGAAGAAGAGAATTATTTAGGAGTGTGTGAGAGTAAACACAAGTGAGGAAAAATACCCATTTCTGTATTTTTTCTTGTACCCAATTTTGTGTGATATCCTTGTGAGGATTATTGGGTGTATTTGGGATTTGGGTTTTGAGTGTTATCTTCCTCTTTTTGTACTCTTCTTCATAATAGTGGAACTCTTGATCTGTCTTCGCCCGTGGACGTAGGCACACTGCCGAACCACGTTAAATATCTGTGTCTTGTCTGTGTTCCATTTTACTCCCCATTTTATTTTTCTCCATCTCATATTTTGCTTTATCCGATCCAACTGTCGTAACAAGACATATTCAAAACCGTTAACAATTGGGCCTTGCAATACCATGCCAATTTGGTAGGAAGGCACCATAATGATAGTCGTCGTGGCTATTGGCAAAATTCTTATTGTGATTTAATTTTTTAAATGGACTTCACTTATAAGTAAGAGAGTCACAAAAGAGGATCCAAGGAAAGAGTTGGTGCTAATATTTAAGAAAAATTTATAATCATCTCGTCGACCAACTAATTATATTGGTTTAATTGGACATAAGTCTTTTAAGATGTATAGCAACTAAGAATTTTTAAAGGCCCAAATGCTTGAATCACACCACCTGGAGGGTTCATTACCAACGTTATAATATAAGCATGGTTGAAATCTGAGTCTGGTGGCTACAATGATTTCATCCGTGACTAAAAAAGTTGGTAATAAACCTCCTCCAGGTGGTGTGATTCAAGTTTTGGGCCTTCCAAAATTCTAAGTTGCCACATGTAGTCAAATGAAATCTCCAAAGACTTATGTTCAGGAAAATCAGTCAGTATTATTAACTGGTTGATCAGATGAATACAAACTTTTGTTAAAGATGAACACCATCTCTTTCCTTGGATCCTCTTTTATGACTCTCTTACTTATAAGTGAAGTCCATTTAAAAAATAAAATCACAATGAGAATCTTGTCAATAGCCACGACGATTATCATTATGGTGCCTTCCTACCAAATTGGCATGGTATTACAAGGCCCAATTGAGATAGAGATATTCACATATTTTATGGCTTGCATTTCTTGGACAAATATATTTAGGTGCTTGGATGAGCATTACCTGTGCTTCATCCTATAACACTCTTATTCAATAAATTCTTTATATACATCCTTGCAGATAGAATCCAATACCTAATTAATGATAATGAGATAAACTTAACAATTAGGATGTACAAAATACAAATGAAATTATAGAGCAGCTCACCTGTGCTTCTCAACAAATTATGGGATGCCCTGTATGGTCATGGTCCATAGAGTAACTTCAGTGTCAATAGTGATTTAATAATTTTCCTTCCGATTCTAAAATTGAACACCTGGTACATCAAATAATTTCTGACAAAAATAATAATAAATTACCATATAACAGGTAATGTAATTAAGTGAAAATTACGAAACAGAATAGCATAGGATTTTATGGGGGAAAGGAGTATAGTTAGTGACAAGTGGTAATATGTTTTATCAAATCATAAATGGAATCATGTTGAATGAATTCAATTGACTGTCGTTGTCTTTCTCTTATTTCATTGTCTGAACAAACGAAAGAAATCATGGGAATTGGGAAGGGAATAATTCTCCCTATTCCGATTCAAACTATTTTTTGTTCCCTCTTAACCGAGTGATAATGAGGAGTCAATTTTATTTTAAAAATTAAAAACTTGACATTTTATACTTTAGCTTGTAAAATTGAGTAACTGAAAATAAAAGGGTTGTATTTGAATTTTACAGTGCACCACTTATAAGCCACAAAACTTTCCCACTTCTTTCCATCATTAATATCCAAGCACAGGAAGGTACTCTCTTTCATTCCCTCTTCATTTTATTCCATTCTCTCTTAAACATCTGAGCATAACCACAAAACCAAACCACAAAAAAATAAAGTGTTCTTGATACTTTACAAACAATGAACACAATGCCACATTAAAGACATTTAAGGTCTGAGTGATGCCACATTAAAGACATTTAAGGTTTACCAATCAAGAATAGAACGAATGACATTAATATCAATACATTCTAATAGAAAGGCTTCAGCTAAGCTATCAAACATGTTACTTCCTTCTATATAAAAACAAAATGGAAACAGTTAACATATATTTACCTTGATTTCGTAGTTTGTATTGCCATCTTATAGAACGTTGTTATTTACAAGCATCGAGTACAGAAAAATTAGTCTTCACTAGCAACCAAGGATGAAAGCAAAAGAATAAATTTATTTACCTACATAAAATATAAAAATCCACATGCATAATGATATTAAATACATAATGATAAAGGAAACCATATCTTTGGAAAAAGCAAACACGTTGCAAAAAGAATATTTAGAGAAGAATATTTCAGTTTCTCTAGATCTGACAGGCAAAAAACATTCTACATAATAAATTCCCAGCCCCTTTCTACTGACTCTCTATTTTATGTTTCACTCAAGCATATTTGTATTTGTTGCAGCCTCATACGCAAGCAACCCAAAATAAACCCAATGTGTATAGAGGAAGTCTTAAATATTTTAACATGGACCACAGGGAAAAGTACTGGTTTGCTTCATTATTTTCTATTTCTGAAAAACAAGTTCTTCCAACAAAAAAATAAAAGACGAGAGAGAAAGAGAATAAAAAACTGCAAGTAAATCCAAGTTTATGACCACAATGAACGTCTCTGTCCTTCTGCACACTACGAAAGAAATTCAATTCATCCCTTAAAATGACTATTAGAACTTTTGGAAAAAAGATAGGCAAAAGAGAGTGAAAATCTGGTCAACTGAAATACACAGAAAAAAAAGCAAAAGATAAAAGGCAGAGAATGTTACTTTTCATTCTAATTAAAAATTATAAGATGAAATTTATGGAAAACATTACCAGAATATCTAAATTTTCAAATATAAGAGGGTAATTTGTCCAACTATGAAAGAAGACAATGCAATCCTTTGATGAGGTGGGAAGGCTAACATTCTTTATACATGAACACACACCCCATGTATACTTACAGGATGAAAACAGATACGAAATTGTGAAAAGACTCCATTTATCACCCATATGCCAATACCTTTTGACTCTTAACAGTTTTATCATCTAATGAAAACAATGCAATGTAATGACTGTTTGATGCAAAATAAACCAGCATACTAAGTCATGTAATAAATTACGGAGCATTAGAATTTAGAAAATATAATGTTGAAAAAACATAATTCCAATTTAGGAAAGAGTAACAAATTCAACAAGAATATTTGGTCAACGGCTGATAATTTCTTCTGAAATCTGGCTTAATTTGTAATGACTGTTTGATGTAAAATAAACCAGCATACTAAGTCATGTAATAAATTAGGCAGCATTAGAATTTAGAAAATGTTGAAAAAAATAATTCCAATTTAGGAAAGAGTAACAAATTCAACAAGAATATTTGGCAATGGCTGATAATTTCTTCTGAAATCTGGCTAATTTGATCCCCAATTGGAAATATTTGGTCATGCTAATTTCATCCAATAAGATTTTTTAAAACTAATACATTAGGTAATATTGCCTTGGTGTACTTGACCATATATGTTATGCAGGATTAAATATAGATAAAAATAAAAAATAAAAAAACGAAGACAGTCTATCCAAACTGTCACATCTTTGGAATGCTCCTCTAATTGTTTGATTAGTACTCAAGGATTCTCAGATACACTGCCATAAAGATTTTCAGGATTATTCCACCATGAAAAACAACCAAATTAAATCAGAGATCAGTACTAAGATAATGGAAAGACAAATGTAGATTGTACTCTATCAGAGGCTTTCCATTGACCAAAGATGCAATGCAATACTCCAACAAAAGAAAAGGGACGATCAGAATCACTTGCATTTGAGCCAAAACACGTTCTATGATTCCAGACCCTCATACTTCATGACCCTATGCCCTTTTATACCACAAAGTCGGCGTAGCTAAGAGTTTGTTGACCTTAATTTCTTCTCTCTATTACTTTTTCTCACTCCCTGACTTGTAGGATCATTTGCCACCTTTTATACTTCATGTGTAACACTTCAATTTCAAATATAATAATAGTTTATAGCAATAAAAAAATATAATAATAGTTTATACTAATGATGCACGTCTTAAAAGGTGATTGCATAATGCATTAGAGAATGAAAAGAAAAACTATTAAAAGAGAAAATAACTCAATGTATCATATATGAAATGATGTGTTGAATAAGTGGACATATGAAATAAGATTGAATAAGAGAAATTATTGCATTAGAGAAAAAGTTGATATAGCACCCCTACTGTGAAAAATATGTGTGGAGAAGACTTGGTAATTAACCTCAATGAACAGAGTAAATCAAAAGAGTAAATCAGGTGAAGGGTTGTTCAATTTATACGATCTAAGGGAGACTAAGAAAAAAAATACTATATGTCAAACAATTAGAAGGATTTTTTAGGTTAATAATTTGTCTATTTAACTGACATATATGGTTTGATCAATTTATCTGACCCAATTAACAAAAAAAATGGTTGTTATTATTGCTGTAACATGATAATCCTTAAATACCTCAAAGCTAGTTTAGAGATCAACTTCTCAACAACTATTAATTATATAAGAAAACAAATAAGATCAATGAAAAAGGACGTACAATGCATTAAATTGCATACACAAATTAAAATTAAGTCATGTAACTCTGCTTTTTCAAAGGTTTCCTCAGCTTCATAAATGCCCATAAGCTAGGAACTAATCCAAAGAGGGGCAATTATCTTTCCATTTTGTGTATCTTAGTGATGTCTACTTTTCAGTGGAATTATATATATATATATATATATATATATATATATATATTGGTTTTTGTTTTTGTTAACTATATATATATATATATATATATATATATATATAGTAAGGTTAACCTGGTGGTGGTGATGAGTTAGACCAAAAATAAATTGAAATTTTTTGTTTTGCTTTAAATAAGAGTTATTTGTTGGAGTTTTTTTTCTAACATATGTTGTGGTCTTTTTGTTTTATAATAACAATTTTTTTTTGTGAATAAATTAAAACTTAAGCTTTAGTAGCATTTTTCTTAGTTCAGTTTTGTTAATGATTATACACTTAAGGATGTGAGGAATGAGGATCATTTGTTGCCATGGACAAACTAGAGCTAGCTAGTATGTGAACAATTAAGGCACATAGAAGAAAAGGAAAACAATGGTCATCACGAGGCTTCTTAAAAGAGCTGTTTATATATAGCATCAAATATTAGATTATCATGCACTGGAAAAAAGAAAATTGAGTGACACTATCTGAACTATTTGGTTTTAGTAAAAACCTAACAATAACAGTTTGGTTCAGCAGAATTTTCCTGTGAATATAACATTAGCCTTTTTCCATCAATTTCATCTTTTGAAACGGAAGGGAATGTTTCAAATGTAATATTGTTCGTCAACATCATAACTTCATGTAACAAGCTAGAGTTGTGTATGTGCATGCCCGTTTAATCACAAAATTGCCGCACTATCGAACAAGCTGTTATCGTTAGAAAATATTGACCACCCTTGAATACGTGCAATGACATCTCATTTCAAATACATCATTGAGCAACGCTACATGCAGATATAGTTGATGGTATTGGATCTTGTTTGGATAAGATGCACTCCAATGCTTTTCTCATTCTCCTGCAGTATGCAACGAAAATTATTATTTAATCTTTTAACACAAAAGAGAGTAAATTAGACAAAAGAACTTAAAAAAAAAAAAAAAAAAAAAAAAAACTAAATCTTCATAAATCAAAAGTTATATATTATAGATGAGGAATGCTTCCAACTAGAGCTGTCAAATGGGCCAACCCAGCTCTGTCCAACAGATCAAATATAAAAAATGAGCTTACTCGACCTAGGGATTTGAATCCTGCACTCCCATATATGTGTCCTGTACCCCATTTCTATTTGAAAATACCAAACAATCCTTTCCCAATCTAACATCTTCCCCTTTGTGCAAACTACTCCGGTGACGATAACTTCTTCTCCCACGATTTCACCTTCTTCACGACAACCTTACAACCTCCTCCTCACGAGTCACGCCGCCATAGAACATCCTCCCCCACCTCTTTCCTTTGTGTATCACCATTGAAGGTAACAATGCAATCCAGAACATGATATTTTGTCTTTTATTGTTATGGAACATACATTTGGGAAGTTAATTTTTATTGTTACGAAACAAGCATTCCGAAAGCTATTTTTTATTGTTATGGAACACCTATTCCAGAAGTTATTTTTTACCATTATGGAATACCTATTCCGGAAGACAACTATTATGGAATACCAATTCTGAAAGCTATTTTTACTATTATGAAACACCTGTTTTGGAAGCTAATTTTTCCCTATTATGGAACACCTATTCCAAAAGGAGGAAGAACAGGAGTCGCGACATTGTGAGGAGGGTGTCGGGGGAAGGAGGTGGCGCGAGAAATGGAGGAGCTGTGGTGAGAGGGGGAGGAGCCATCGTGGGAGCTGCCGTCATGGTGGGAGTTGCCGTCACAGATTGAATGGTTTCTAAATGAGGGAAGTGTGAAGAGTAGGGAAGGAGAAGCTAATTCATTAAGGGTAGTTTAGTATTTTCAAACTAAAATGGAGGTGGAAGATTCAAATACATCGACCTAAATCTCTTACAAGTTATGTATTTCAAGGCCTCACGGGACATGTTAGACCAGAGCAAAATTATCATGTTTATTTTTAATTAATCTATATAAATATGTTAACTTTAAAAGAAAAAATAATAGCAATACTGGGACAAATATGCCCGGTGGTTTTCTGGCTGAAATTTATCAGGCCCGACTTAGTGTGTGTTTGGATTTAAGTTGAAAATACGGTGCGTGTAATTCTATGCAAATCTAACAAATGAAAGTAAGTTAAAAGTAAAAGTAAGGGTGGTGATACTTCTGCAAACTACATTTACCTCAAACGTACTTTTATCCCAAACCTACGATTACAACCTTCTACCCAATTTACACAATTAACCCGTTTCGATTGGTTTGTCAGGTGGGATCAAATTCGCTCGATGCTTTTTAGGCCCCAAAATATACTAGTCCGGACAAACATTTTTTACTATGTCCCACATTTTAACAGAAGATTTCATTGTTTTGTTTAGCTTCAAATAACTAATATAATATTAATGGAAGCTAAAATGAGAATAAATAATTAATTCATCTAAGCTTTGTTTTTATTATATTTACTCTTAATTTTATGTTCTTAAATTTGTAATTGACAAAACGTTGAGAAAAAGGATAAATCAAGTTATTTTGAGAGAGAAAGGAGGGTGTGTAAGGCTCACCAATAAAGTAGAAATAACTGGAACAAGCCCCAGAAGTTCTTGTAAGTACTCTTCTTCCTGTTTTAATGTGGTGGTTAGTTCTGTAATTTGATAAAGAATCCTTTCAACCTGCTGAAATAAGTCAAATAACAGAAGTCCTATCATTAATTACTGCAATCACCTTATGTAATCCATAGTAATTATAATTTTATAATTTTTCCTATCATAAAAAAGCAGTAATTCCGCACAGTAATTATATACTTTTATAATTTTTCTTTCCAATTTTTTAAAAAATTATAAAAACCTTTTATGAACGTAGTGTAATAAAATATTTGCAAACTAATTTTTATATAATAATTATACTAAATTACAAGTTTGATCCTCCTATAATTTTAAATTCATAATTTTGATTTTCCTATTTCTAAATTAAGATATTTAATATCCCTATTTTCCAGAATAAGATGTGCCATATTGGTCCTGATGTGGAGTTTATGTACCCTGTTTATATAACGTTTAAGTGAAAAATAAAAAGTGTTTTAATAAGAATTGAACTTATGATTAGGCGTGTTCAAAATCGAACCAAATTGAACGAAAAATAAAAAATCAACCCAAAAAATCGCAAATCACAAAAAATTGATGCTCATTGGTTTGGTTTGATTTTTGTATTTTTCAAACTGCACGGTTCGGTTCGGTTCGTGACTTGGTATGCGGAAACTGAACCAAACAGTACCATGAACACTCCTAGAAATTATTGTTTCAATTAATATTTTGTTGTTGGATGTCTACTTTCTAAGTTTTTATGGTTGAAAACAAGTATTGTGAATGTTGTTTAATTATTTTTTTAGTTCACTTGTTGGAACTTGGAAATAAGTATTATGTTTTGCTTTTACTTTTAAGTTGAATGGTTTAGTATTTAAGTTGAATGATTACTTTTAAGTTGAATAATCATTATTCAAATATTATTCAACTTGAAAATAATTATTGTTTTACTTTAAGTTCAATTGTTGTCCATTTATACCATTTTTTAGAGAATTCAATTTATACCATTAATTGTTGAATTAGTTATTAATATTTATTAGCAGAATTTTTTTCAAATCACAAAAATTCAACCGAACCGAACCAAACCGTAAAAAATTGACTTTATTTGGTTCAGATTTTAAAGATAATTTAAATCAAACCAAATCACATTGCACTTAATTGTCTTGTTTAGTTCAAACTAATTTGAAGTCAAATCAGTTTATACTTAAATTTCATAAATTAATATGTAAATTATTTACATAATTTTTTAAAATTGCTTTTAATATAGAGATCATTTTTACTTTAATTATTTGTGTAAAATTAAAAATATTTATATATTAAATATTTTTAATATATAATTTTTGATAATTTGAAAGAAAAAAATTGACTAATAGTACATAGAAAATAATGTTGATATAACTAACTAAACAAAATAGATGTTTTATTGTCTTGTCTATGAATAATTTTATGTAAATAATTAGGGTAAAACTAATATGTACATTAAAATCAATTTACAAAGAAATTGTGTAAATAATTTACATATTTAATTCTAAATTGGTAAAATAAAAGTATGTAACTATTCAAAATAAAAACATATAAATAAAAAATATTTTTAATTTATAAATTTTGGTAATTTGAAAAAAAAGTAATAATTTTTTACTAATGAAACATAAAATATAATGTTAATATAGCTAATTAAATAAAGTAAGTGTTTTAATAAAAAATAAAAAAAATTAAATATTTTGATTTAGATATAAGAAAATCAAAATCGTGAATTTAAAATAATAAGAGAACTAAAATTATAATTTAGTCGAATAATTATATAATAAGAATTATATAATATGTAATACTCTAAATTTAACTTTACATATATTGATAGATAGATTACATCTATTTTTCTCTGTGAATTTATTTTGACAAATAGGAGAATCAAAGCTAAAAATTAACCCAATTATATTGAAAGAAAATAAAAAAGCACCTTTGTCTGGTATTTCGCGATTAATGGTTCGATACTCTCCATTACTTTAACGGCTGTATTCAGGGCTTCAAAGACGGATTCCGTGTCTACCTATAAAGAGAATCAAATAGGAAGGAAGTTTTAAGTTACCATTATTTTATTTTATTTTTGGTAAAATTAATTTATTAGAATTGTTAATTTTGTTAATAAAAGTATCGAAATCCACCACCATATTACAATAAATGACATTAATTACCTATAACATGTTTGATTAGTTTATGAATACATACATATGTCATATATAGAGATTAGTTAGAACCTTATAAACAAAATGTGTTTAAAGAGTACCTAATAATTTTTCCAAGATGTAAAAATAATTAACGAGATGTATATACCTTAACAGTGTGAGTTAAAGGCAGTATGGTGGATAATGCTGACAACTTCCTCGTCAATCTGGCTACAGATTCTTGATTTCTTCTCTCTAATTGTGCCCATTCAGTAAGAAGATAGAGTTGTCCATCCAAAATTTGATAAAGCTTGATCACTTGTTTGACCTTTCGCAATTCGATTCTTTTCTGTATTGTTATCTTTCTCAACATGAGGACTCTAAGCCATACAGAAAACAATTGTATCTGAATTACGAAGTGAAAAAAAAAAAAAAAAACAGAAAGAAAAGTTAGGTATCATGAACCTTGCAGCTAAGGCAGCATTTTAAATTTTTGTGTGTATATATATATATATATATATATATATATATATATAATATTAATCATGACATTATTATTCACTTATAATATTTAATTTATATTAATAGTCAATTTATTTTTTGTCAGAAAAATATAATACAGTCAAAAAATAGTCCTAACTAACAAATAATTAAGTTACAAATGTGAGCTTGTATAGAAAAAAAAAATAACGAAAAAAATTGATTGAGGTTTCACAAAAAACAACCCTTTCTTCAAGTTCATGTCCTGTATTGATTTCAGAAATTAGTTTTCGAAATTGATAAAATAATTTTAAGAAGTAATCCTCAAGGACTTACCTCGGCTATATTCTTGACATTAGCCATGGCAACCTCAGCTCTAGCATTGATAAATCTCCACTGCAAAAATGTATTATGCAAAATCCTAAACCGATGGTACTCTTCTTCTTGCACTGACGATACTTTTCTTTGTTTGAAGTACTTCAAGACTTTAGTAACACTACCACCAACACTATTTCTACTACTATTACCATTATCACTACCATTCGTTTTCGCCGGGGGTTGAGGCCATATCGGAGAGCCAAGTGACCACCTCCCCGGCGAAAGCGCCCACGCCGAAGGCGATTTTGATGTGGACCTCTTTGAAGCTCCAACATTATTATTATCAGGGCTAACACCACGTTGCAAGAACTTGCCAAAGCCATCATCTCTACTCTTCTTCTCTTGAACCCTATTGTTCGTTGGCTTACTCGAAACCGATGTTGTTAAAGTGGGATTTAGGTTAATATTGTTTCGTTCATTGTTGGTTGTTCTTGTTCTTGATGTTGACTTTGAACGTTGATCACTGGTGGTGGTGAATCTTTGACTAGAGCTTAACCTATGTGAACTTCTATCTGGGGTGGTTATAGCGGCGGCGGGGCTGCTACCACTTCGGCTACGGACAAGTCGCGGTGATGGCGGCACCGCCGTGAGGCTGTGGTGGCCGGATAGAGTGGAGGCAGTTTTGTCCATTGATGGTTTTGTGTATGGTTTTGGTGCTCTTAATTTGGGATTATTCAATATATATGTATATGTGTGTGTATATATACATACATACATATATATATATATATATATATATATATATATATATATATATATATATGTAGAGAGAAGAGAGAGGTAAGAAGTTGAAAGCACGTTGAGTAATGAGTACCAAGAATGTTGAATACGTGTCCCCCACCCCATGCAAAAGTGTTTGCACGTATATATATGCTATAGAAATTCAAAGGGACCTTTCTTGTCTTGATATACTTTTGAAGTGAGGCAAGGAATCATTGATAAATAAACTATCACTAGTTTGTGTCTTTAATATATAGAGTCAACTTGAAGAACAATAATTTTAAGAGTTTATTAATGGTTCAATATTTTAATTAAAGCAGTCATGTTTTAAAATAAACTTTATGGCATGAGGTGGGTGGATGCATAATAGTATTACTTTACCACCCCCTTCCTTCACCCTCATCCCTTTAGACGCTCCTTAAGCAGCAACACCGTTGCCTTAATTTCCAAGATGCTAGCTAGCAATAGGGATGTAATTCACAAATACACAATTTAAAAGACTTGAAAGGGTACACAAAGCATGGCGAACCATATGTCATGTTCTATGACATGGCTAATTAATTAGCATATTTCATAGTATATTCTCTTTGTCCCAAAGTAATTTATATTTAAGGTTTTTTCATGTAGACTAGGAAAATAAGTATTTCAAGAGAATTACTGTTTATTACGGGACAATTTTATTAAAATATCATTGTTCTTTCTCTTAATTTCAATAAATATATTATTAAATTTTTCAAGACAACATTAATTATTACATTGCAAAATTGAAATAGATGTTTGAAAATCTCATTAAAAAATTGAAATAGATGTTTGATTTTTTTTATAAAAAAATAAAACTACAATTATTTTGAGACAGATGAAGTATATTTATTATAGTATATAGATAATAATTATATTATATCATATCATATACTAAATACATTAATGAATCAAAAAAATATTAAATGCATTTTTTATATAAAAATAGATTATTTGTGAATTTCTTTTGTATAAAGACCTTATTATTTCTTTAATTACAATTTATGTATTGGTAATGGACTTGAATTTTAAGAATGAAATTGTGAAATTAGCAACAGTTGTGTTGTGAATTTTTTGAGATTTTCTAAGGTATGGTTTGATTATTATTTTTATGCTATTTTTGAAGCATAATTTACAAGTTATTAAATATTTATAATTTTTCATATACGAATCAACTATTAATTTATTGAGTCCACTCCTAACCTAATGACTTAGTATTTCGATCGAATCAATGACCCATATAAGTTTGATCAACAATAATTTTATATTATCTTATTAGGTGTAATCCTAGGAATTATAATTCAATATTAGTAATAAACCTTAAGAATTGATTTTATTTGACAAACATGATAAATATAAGTATATTCTTGCATCTGCATGGTGTCTTGTAGTAGTGACAAGTACCTAGCTCTATTTTTGTTTCTCTATTGATGTATATTTTTTCCAATTAATGATAAATATAAGTATTAAATATATGTTTGTATTTGTTAATAACTAATGAGTTTTTAATAGGGGTGTTCGTGGGTCGGTTCGGATCAGTTTTGGTCAAATTTAGGACCCAATCTAATCAAATTTGATCGGTTCGGTTCAGTTCGATTTTCAGAAGAAAAAAAAAATTGAAATCCAACCCAACCCAACCCATTCATGAACAGTTCGGTTTGATTCGGATCACCGGGTTACCCATTTAATTTTTTTTTAGAACTACTATTTTATATCACGATTCTTTCAAATATTTCATACAATTAACACAATATTATCAAATGTATGAAAGAAGTACAATTGATTCATTTAATACCATCAACATAATATTATAAAATAGACTTATAATATAAATTAAAACAAAAGATTTAGTATCCTAGTTTCCTAGTCTACCCTTACACAACAATTATCCCAGCTGGTATCCTTGTTTCCCAGCAAAAAGCTTTAGTCTCAATTCACCAAGAATAGAGATAGACTGATATTCTTATTTCCCAACCAGACTGGTATCCTAGTTTCCCAGCCAGAAGTCGCATGTCTCAATTCATCAAGAACAAAGACAAAACTGGTATCCTAGTTCCCAGCTGCGACCTTTTCCAAAGTCAAGAAGAAGAATACAATAAAATAGTTACATTTACCCTTATATTCCTTAAGCAAATAGGTATCTTTAAATCCTGATTGAGAGTTGAAGAATCAAACTTGTCAAACGCTTCTATATGATCTCACAACAATTCTCTCAATGATGCAAACATAAACTCTAATATTATTTGGAATGGAATGCATACATGAACACCAAAATATGTTTCTATTTATACTAATTTAAAGATATGATTTTAACCAATTTTTGAATGCAATCCTAAATATATTTTATCATATTATCCAATGCAATCTTAAACTTATGCAATGCAATCTTAAAAATATTCTATCCTTCTTTTTAATGCAATATTAAAAAATATCCTATCTTATTTTTTAATGCAACCTTAAACATTTACAATATCATATCTTTTTTTATTGTCAAATTATTTTTTTAATTTTTAATATATATATATATATATATCTATATATATAAATAATAAAATTTATATTATTATTACGGGTTTACGGATCTGGTCATCGAATCAACGGATCTATAAATCTAAACCCGTGACTCAACCCGTACATGAATGGTTTTGATCGGTTCGGTTCAATTTTGACCAAAATATATAAATGATCCAAACTAAACTGTTCAGATCAGTTCGGATCGGTTCGGATTTACGGATGACCCGTACCCGTGAACACCCCTAGTTTTTAATGTATGTTGATCTTACAATTTTTGGGGAAAAAAATAACTTTTAAAAATATAAAATTTTGATTTTTTTTCCTATATTTATCATTGATGTATAAATAATTTCAAACTTCTAGTTGTGTTGTTGCCTTTTTCCATCTAATAATTAGGATTTGATATTTTTTATTTTATTGTATTATTTGGTCTTTTTCTTTCAATATTCGGTCTGATATATATATATATATATATATATATATATATATATATGTAAAGTTGTTAGTAAATAGAAATAATTATATTTAACTTCTACTTTTTTTATTAGTTGTCAATTTTATTATTCGGATAGCTATGTTAAAGATATATAATGAATAAATAATAAATAAAAATATTAAAACTTGTGAAAAAAAGATATCAAAAGTAAAAATATTTAAATAACATAAAATAATATCAATTTATACTACGTCGATTTATTTTTTTCCTATTC
>PYAF01001301.1:597134-625854 GCA_007407185.1 Glycine tomentella | reverse complement strand
AATTTTGAAAAGTAGAATATTAAAAATTTAAAAGTATAAAAGTTTGACTTTTTTGTATGTTTACCATCAATGTACTAAAACTTTTCTGTATATTCTTCAAATTTATTAAAAATTGAAATATTTTTATTTCCATTTTAAAAAAATTTAAGAATTAAAAAAATGAAATTTAAGAAACTGAAAAGTCAAAAAAATATTAATATTAATATAGATAAAAAAATATTACCTTATACTATATATAGATTAAATTATATTTATATTTTGACAGATTGTTAGTTGTTATTTTTTATAACTATTTTTTATTTTTTTCAACATCAAATATTTATAGAAAAATATGTTAAATGATTTGTAACCATAAAAGATAAGCTGAAAAGTATTTGTAGATTATTGTACTTGAAGTATAAAAAATATTTATTCATTTATTTCCTTTATACTTTATATTATTATTTTACTATTTAAATTGCTAATAATATTTTTTTAGAATTTTAATTCATTAAATCTTTTTCAAATTTATTTATAATTAATTAATACTAATAAATTATTATAAAAATAACTTACATCTCGAAGTGGAATTTTTTTTTTACAATAGATTATAGATTGATTTAGATTCTCTCCTATAAATTTATATACCCGAGTAGCCGAGTATTATTCTTACAATTTCAGAAGTTTCTAATATAGATTGATTGTAATATTCGTAGATTGGTTGTAATATTCTTTTTATCCTAAATTAGAGAATACGGGTGTCCTTAAATTTACTGGCTAGATCATATATTAATCTCGCTCGTGGTATATGGTTGTCACAATTTAAGGAAAATTTGCATACGATAAAAATTAAATACGGATTCTCTCGTTAAATAGACTATTTTCACTAATGTGAACGCAACAAATCCTTACACTATTACACCTAAATTGTAATATTTAATTTGTATAAGTTAATTTTTTTTCCTTAAGGATGATATTGACATATATACAATTTACAAACTTTGAATTAGATTAAATTTCAAAAATACCAAATATAGTCAAATCCTTTTTTATTTACTTTTTATGATCTCATGAAGCCAGATAATAGAAAAAATGTATTTAATTCTATTAATTAATATTTTAAAAATTATAAATTTGGATTCTTTAGTGTCCCCAATTAGTAAAAGTTCAATGGGAGAGTAAGAGAGTGTAATTAATTAAAAGTTAATTAAAATTCATAATAAGCATAACTTAAAAATAAATTTATTAGTTCCCATATATTTAACACGCAAAGGATGTATATATATATATATATATATATATATATATAGTCAATTAAGGAATGATGATAATGAATCTGTTTGTTTATCCTTGTCTTTATAAAAAAAATATTTTTAATAAAATAAGTAATTTTTTTACCTTTTTATTGTGTTTGGAGACTTTTGCTGGTCACTTATACCTTCAAACATCGATATACTTTTACTTTTAACACACAAAAAAAGGTTGAATTGAATTTCATTATTTTGAGTAAAAAATAAAATTAATATAATTAATGCATTGAAAGAATCAATTAAACTAGTAACCTTATATAAATATCTTTTAAAAAAAATAGAAGGATCAAATAGGTTATTTTCTCTGAAAATTAGTTATCTCGAAATTTCTCAACAACTTTTTTCATTAACTTGTGAACTACTTTTGATGATAAGCTTTAATAAACTAGTTTGAAAAAAGAAAGAAAAAAACATTATCACACGATAATCACATCAACATTAATTATTAATACATGATATAAAAGTATACATTAGACGTAGAAAAAAATAATTGTGCATCCACAAATAAAATTACTTTTATTTCAACCAAACAAAATAAGAAGGAAAGATTGAAAAGGAAAAAAAGAAGGCTAAAATTTGTCTCTAGTGCTTTCAATCCCCAAATCGGTCCACATACCACACCATTCAATCAAAACCATGAAAAAGAAAACAAAAAGCAAAAAACAAAAAAACAAAAAAAAAATTAAATGATTGCAAAATAATAAAATTTGAGATCCACAATTTAGGGCCTGTTTGGATGTTAGCTTCTCTATAAGTATTTCTAGAAGAAGAAAATAAGAGCAAAAAGATGAAATGAACTTCTCCATAAGTAAAAATAAGTTCTGCATTAACTAATTTGTAGATATCATTTCATCTTTTAGAGAAGCCACATTGATGAGCTTCTACAAATTAACTAATGGAGAACTTATTTTTACTTATGGAGAAACTCATCTCATCTTTTTACTCTTATTTTCTTCTTCTAAAAATACTTCTAGAAAAGCTTATCCAATCATGCCCTTAGTTGTTAGATAGATAGAGACATGGCTCCACAAAGCATGCCGAAGAAACAACAAAATCCCAACACCTTCTACACCTCTCTGCTCAACTAAAGTTGTTCACTTCCGATTCCTAATGCCGAGCTTCTTAACACCTTCACAACATTCACATCACAAAAACACTATTCTACTCCCTCTAAACGATGTCGTTTCACCCCAACCCTAACCTCAACACCGCCCCGACCACGGAGCCCCTCAACCCTATGGTCCTCGCCATGCACCTCTCCGACCCCAAATCCAAAACCCTAACCCTAATCCCCAATTCAACCCTAATCGTACTGGACCGAACCCTTCTTCTCTCCGACGAGCTTCTCCTCCGAATCCTCTCCAAGCTCCCCGATTCTTCGCAGCAGCGAAACTCCAACTCCTTAGTCTGCAAACGCTGGCTGAACCTCCAGGGTCGGCTCGTCCGAACCTTACGCGTCCTGGATTGGAGCTTCGTCCTCTCGGGTCGGTTAATTAACCGTTTCCCAAACCTCAACCACGTGGACCTGGTCCCAGGCTCGTTCACATCTTCTTCTGTCAACACCACAACTACCATTGTGGTGAGCCACAGGCTCGTTTCGATGCACGTGGATTCCACGTGGCGAATCGGCGTGGAAAAAAACCTGTTACCCGTGGAAACAGTTGACGCCGGACTCAAATCGCTTGCTAGTGGATGCCCTAATTTACGCAAGCTCGACGTGGCAGGTTGCAGCGAGGTTGGGATTTCGACGATTGGCGCCGAATGTGCTACCTTGCAGGAGCTGGAGCTGCAGAGGTGTGACGACGCCGTTTTGGGAGGTGTTGCAGGGTGTGAGAATTTGCAGATTTTGAAGATAGTTGGGTGTGTGAAGGGGTTTTATGAGTCCGTGGTTTCGGACATTGGGCTCACGATTTTGGCGCAAGGGTGTAGGAGATTGGTGAGATTGGAACTTGTTGGTTGCGAGGGGAGTTTCGACGGTGTGAAGGCGATCGGGCAGTGCTGTGTGATGCTGGAGGAGTTGGTGATTGTGGACCACAGGATGGACGATGGGTGGCTCGCCGGGGTTTCGTATTGCGAGAATTTGAAGACTCTGAGGGTTCAGTCGTGCAAGGTGATCGACGGGAGCCCCGGGTTGGAGGAGCATTTGGGGTGCTGCGAGGCGCTTGAGAGGGTGCATTTGCAGAAGTGCCAGATGAGGGATAGGAACGCCGTGGGGGCGTTGTTTTCGGTTTGTAGGAATGCCAAGGAGATTGTTCTTCAGGACTGCTGGGGGCTGGATGATGCCACCCTGAGTTTGGCAGTTGTTTGCAGGTAATGTAATGTAATCTAGGGATTTTTTATTTATTTATTTACTTGGATGCAATTGTTTAGGTATAATATTAAAATTGGAGTTTGATTTGGGTAATTGGTGTAATAAAGGTTTGCATTAAATGCTAACGGCCTAACATATGAACTGAAGTGTGAAATTATGATTCTGACCAGAGAACAACACCAACAACACTTGGAAACTGGATATAAGTTTTGTCCTTTTTTGTTTCTAGTTGAATTTTCACATTGAATATGAATTTGTAAATGTCCAATTGAAATTGGTCCATGATGAAATTTGGGTTTGCCTCTTTTGAATGAAAAGAAAACCTTTTGATATAGGATTTAATTAGAATGCATTGAGCAATGTACAGATTTTTAGTTCTGCAAATGGATTGTCATTTATTGGAAGATTGTTGTTAATATTTGCAATAACTACTTTAAAATCCAGATTTATGGTGATTTCTAATGGGTTGAGAGTGTAAAATCTTTTGTATTGACACTTGAGACAGTGTATTAAAATTGAACTAAAAAATACTCATGTTTGTTTAAATTTTGGATTGCCATGTATTTTAAATGTGTTGTTTTTGTAATAATTACTTTAAAAGTTGAGAGTGTAAGGCAAAATTAAACTCATGAAGATATACCCATGTTTTTGAATTTTTTATTTATAGTATTTTTGGTTAACTGGACCTGTTTTAAATTAAGGATAGATGTACCTTTATTCTCTTACATTAAGCATTTTTTTTCACTTCAATATTGTCAAATTCATGAAATTTTGGTGTGTAGGTGTAAAATTATTTCCTAGTATTCTATGCATTGGTAATCTGGTTTGCAGGTGTAGGAGAAATCTTAAAGTTTATGAAGTTGAAAATAAGTAATTATAACTTTTGGGGTCAGTGTGGTGGTCCAGGTGTTTGTGAGGGTTTATTTTGAATTTTTCCATATTTGTAATCTTCAGTTGGGGATCACTTTATATTAAAACGTATGGTTTCTACTTTCTTGCAGCATTTAATAACATACTTTTGATATCTTCATTATTTATCATGTTTAAAAGTAGTTATGGGTATCCTTAGTTGATAAGTTTTATGGATATGGATATGGATATGTCCCCTAATATTGGGGTTATTTGCTAGTTACATAACAGTTGTTGTTGGTCTATTTTCAGGCGGGTAAAATTGTTTTACGTAGAAGGATGCTCATTGCTTACAACAGAAGGTTTGGAGTCCGTAATTGAGCACTGGAAGGAGCTAGAGTGCCTTAGAGTAGACTCATGTAAAAACATAAAAGATAGTGATATTTCTCCTGAACTTGCAACCTTATTTTCCACTCTCAAAGAGTTGAAATGGAGGCCAGACACAAAATATCTTTTCGAATCTGATGTGGGTGTAAGCATGGGAAAGAAAGGTGGTAAATTTTTCAAGAGAACATGACATGATGATGCAAACTGTATTCATTATGTAGTCAGAAATTCTAGGGCCATGGTATTAAAAACAGATATAATTCTCACTCACTGATTATAGTAGAAATTTGTACCAATATGTAATCACGTAGTTAGTTTAGGTGGTTAATAACTAGATATTGATAGGGGGATATTATTACTTTTTACCCTTCACCTAGTGATGTAATTATGTATAAGCCCCAACCCATGTTGAAATTGGGTAACTTTGTTCCCCTGCAGCTTTTACTGTTCTTTTGTTTCTGCAATTAGAATAAGGAACCAAACTAGAAATGTAATTGTATGTAAGCAGAACACATAGTTGACTCCAAGCAGAGAATTGCATGCCTTTGTTTCGCAGATTTTATTTATTTGCAATTGTTGAAGTTTGGAAGTAACAATGCAACCCTTGTCTCTGGGATTGTGGCACATTTGGATGCCATAAAGCTAGCATGGTTGGGTTGTTTAAATGTTACGAGCTATAGAATACAAATACTATGTAAAACATCATTGTTATTTAAGAGTAGAAATGAAGGTAATGTGATAATCGTTTGAATAATTGAAATGTCGACAAATTTATCTTTAAGACTTAAGTTTTGACACATTTGAGTATTACTTTGTATCTGAAAAAAATTATTTAAAAAAAAAAAATTAGACAAACATTTGTTGAGAAAATAAGTTAATTTGAGAGTGTAAGATAATTTTATATTGTTATTTAATTATATATTATTGTGTATAATAAGTTTGTTGATTTTTATAATAATTATTTAAAAAGTAATAATAATAATAATAATTTTTGTTTGGCTAATAATATGAAATCCTTTTGCGCAAAATTAATAAATTCTTATATATTATCAAAGGTAGTAGTTTGAAGTAACAATTTTTTTCATTACATAGTTTGAAGTAACAATGCAGCCGTTGTCTGTGGTCCTATGGCATATTTGGATGTCTAAAAGTTTGCAAGGGTTGCTTGTTTTAATGTCATGAGTAATTATTAACCAAAAAGAAAATGTCATGAGTAATTGAAGTTGGATGTCTATGTAAAACACCATCGTCATTTAAAAGAGTAAATGGGTGCAATGATTATGCTTGTCTTATATATGTACTTCAATAAGTATAATCACATCACAAAAACATGAACTAAAACATAGGAACTATTTTTTTACACTATTTATTATCATTAAAAATAAATTATCAAGACAATCTTTTAAAGTTATTTTCGTACCGCATTAATTCTTTTAAATGTCTAAATTAAATAAATTATCAATAGTGATATGATTACTTTATATCTCAATTTTAATTTTTCATAATTTCGAATTTCTTTAAATTCAAAATATACCTGCACAAAAAGGTTTGGGTTTGAGTATGACAAAACCGTGAATCTACCCAAACCTTTGGAGACAACGACCACTGTGCCATTTCTTAAAAAAAAATTTACCCAACTGCCACGCCAGAAAAAGTAAATACCAGAGTGCCACGCGTCGTAATTCGCTGTCTCTGCCAGCAAATTACGCAAGCTGACGTGGCGGCAATGTAGTATGTCACGTAATTCGTTGGGTCCTGTAGCGAATTACACGATCAACAAGTCAGGCTGTTGCAAGGACACGTGGCGCAATGTGGCGTAATTCGCTGGAAGGCATAGCGAATTACGTGTCATAATTCGCTGCCTTGCCTAGCAAATTACGTGCACGTGTCAGCTTTTTCGTAATTCGCTATTAGGACTAGCGAATTAGAGCTTTTAATTTGCTATCCATCCCAACGAATTACTGCAACACCCCCCTATTTAAACTCACCCCCTGCATGTTTTTTCCATGAGACATTTGTTTAATTTGAACCATCTATATTTTTTGAAAGCTTTTGCAAGATGAATGCTAGTAGAAATGGGTTGATCACCATATATCCTCTAACCTAGTATTTAATAAATAATAATTATATACTACTAAAAGAAATACATTAAAATAATTTAGAAAACAAAAAAAATACAATAATATACATATAAAAAATACAATAATATACATATCATTTACAGTAACTAAATAATTACAAAAAAAATAAAAATCGTCTATCTTATAATTTACCAATCTTAATTTTAAACCATACATCTAACCTAGTATTTAATAAATAACACATATATACTACTAAAAGAAATACATTAAAATAATTTATAAAACAAAAAATAATTCAAAAATATACACATCATATACAACAACTAAATAATCAAAAAAAAATTCGTCTATCCTATAAATTACCAATCCTATTTATTAACTACTAATCCTCTAACCTAATGTTTCAAACATAACACATATATATTACTACAACAAATACATTAAAGTAATTTACAATAAAAAAGTATACAAAATTATATATATCACATACAACAACTTCATAATCACAAAAAAAAGGATCATCTATCCTATAAATTGTCAATCCTAATTTTTAACTACTCATCCTCTAACCTAATGTTTCCAACTTGATAGCCATATATCCTCTAACCTAATGTTTCAAACCTCATAACCATATATCTTCTAACCTAATGTTTCTAACCTAATGCCTATATTTTACTAAAATAATTGCATTAAAATTAATTACAAAAAATAAATATTTAATAATAAAATACAACTTACTTGTAATGCAAAAAAAAAAAAATTTGCCGAGTTAAAGAGACAAAGCCGCATACAGAATTTTAGAAGGAAAGGGATTGAGGGAAAGTGTGAAAAAGAAAGGGGAAGAGAGTATAAATAGGGGAACCATGTGGCATAATTCGCTGGGCCCAACAACGAATTACGTCCACATTCACATTCTGCCACATGGCGTAACTGCCTATTGATGGCGCTATACATTACATGTAATTCACTAAGAGGGACAACGAATTACGCACAGGGTGTCACGTGTCCCCTGCTTTTCTAGAACTTCACTGACATGTTGATCACGTAATTTGTTGGAAGGGGTAGCAAATTACATGGCCCACTACATTGCCGCCACGTCAGCTTTATCAGCTAGTTAGCTAGCCGCTCTTTTCCTAATCTTAACTAGTATCATTTTCCTTTGACTTCCAGGAATAACGAATTACAACGTGTGACACACTGATATTTATTTTTCCTGGCATGGCACTTGGATAACTTTTTTTAAAAAATAGGACATAGTGGTGGTTGTCTCAAACATTTGCCGCAAAATTTCCCATCAAAGAACTTCAACGGTCCCAAATCACGTAAACAAACAACCACCAGACAAACCCTTCCACGTCACACCTGGGACATCTAAATCTCCAGAAGTACCCGGCCCCACACTCCTCACTTTCTCGGCGCGTGTCTTACACGTGCGTCCCCAAAGCATCCTAATAACACATCAAGTTCACAATGTCATCGATCACCGCTAAACCCAAAACCTGGAACACTCTTCATCCCTCTCAAACACCAACAACACTCACATAAATCTACTTTACCATTTTTTTTTTGTCCTGCATCGGATATACGGTATCTTCCCTCCAATTAGGTCATAAACTAATTATAATTATTAAACATAACAATCCCTGATTAAAAAATTTACATATACAAATCAAACTCTTGTTAACTTAATAATTCAAAATCCAGAAACCATGATTTACTCTATCTCTTCACAGAACCCATTGGTCTGGAACATGCCAAGACTGCACAAACATCGCAAAAAACCATCTCTGCCACCGAACTTAAGACCTATAATAACTTGTTTCCAAAACCATAACCACCCCAACAGCAACAGTGCAGTCAATAACAGACCCACATTCACCGCGAACACGGTGACGAGGCACGTTTTCGTTAAGGAGAAGAAGTACGAGGAGAAAGAGAGGGAAATTGTTGGCTGCAGCAACAGCAACAGACAAATGATGTTTTTGTGTGGGTTTGGCTATTGGGTGCAAGGCTTCAGGTGTTTTCCGTGGCTGGCGCTGAACTTTCACATGGCTAGCAACCTCAACTTGCACCCGTCGACATTGCAGCTCGTGCAGAACTTGGCTAACCTACCAATGATGGCTAAGCCACTTTATGGAATACTCTCGGATGCTCTCTATATTAAGGGTGCTCACAGAATACCTTATGTTGTCATAGGAGGTATGGTCAAGTCAACCCACTTGTCTTTTTGCTATGTCTTGTGTTTTATGTTTTTTTGGTTGAGGGGAAACTTAGATGCAGTTTCTTGTATGAGTTATTAGAATTTAATTTTGATTACCATGTTATTAGTACGGAATATCTATCAGCTTTAATTTCTAATGACTAATCTTCGTCAGAATCCTGATGGACCACTTTTAATGGGGTATACCTTCCTAAGCACAAGGCTCGAACTTGAGACCTTGTGGAGGCCAAGTCTACTACCACTTGGACCAATGACTTATTGAGTTATTAGAATTTGAGTTTCAACGTAGTAATTCACGTTGAATTTAGTGTAAATTTTTATCATGCAGAAATTCCAATTCTGATTAAAACGGTACGAAAAAGACTTAGGCCTTGTTTGTTTATGGTTTTCAAACACTGTTTTTTTTTTTATTTTCTAAAGTTTGTTTCTCTTTTGTACACATTTGAATGTGTCCCTTAAACAATTTTCTGATTTCTAAAAGTTTGTTCTCTGAATACTTGAATACAGCAGTTGGCATTTCTGCTTGTTGGATGAGAAACTAAAGGAAGAGTATGAGAAAATATCTCCCAGCTATTTCTGTTTTTTTTTTTTTGTTTTTTAAAGCAATTTTCAAAACTTAAAAAGATTTTAGATGAGAAATTGGCTGCTAAGTCAGGTTGAATTGTTTTAAGAAACAGTTCTAAGAATAAAAAAATGAGAAGGAAGTTATATAATTTTGGTTTCCTTCAAAGAGATAATGTTTTTATTTCTCTGAATGAGTCAATTGGTGTGATAAAACCAGGAGTTACTGACCAACAAGGAGAAACTAACCTTTCTATATGCAGCTATTCATTGGAATATATCTTTTCATATTAATATAATTCACTTCTGTGTATATATCAAATCGTCTTTTGAATGAGAATATTGATGTGATGTATGAATTATTTCATTTTTTTTCTGTTATTTTGGGTTTCATCTGAATGAAGTTAGATAAGTTTTCAAAGAGAGTACACAAGTCTAAAGACCAGGATCAGAATTTAAAACTATATCTCTAACATGCTGATAGGGTCATAGGAATTAAAAGGTTAGTCAGAAAATGTATTGAATAAGAGACCGAGCACAGGCTAATGGCTATGAATACTGAAAATGAAAGACAACTTAATCCATTGATGCATGAGTTTTGAGAATCTAGAATAAGATTAGATATCTGTTTCCATGTTAGTTACCATGTCTTATGATCAACGTGCCTTGTTCTGTATGGACAAATTCTATGCAGAAACAACTAAAGGATCAAGTTCGTTATAAAACAAAATTTAATGTGGTTGAATATAATTTTTTTTACTGATTAAGAAATTACAAGAGTAGTGCTCAGAAAGACAGGAAGAAAAGCAACGCAGAACTCCTTTATTTGACTTAGTTGTCAATTTTTTTTTTACCATGATTTTTAATCGACGCTATATGATTTTGACTTTTGAAGTAGTAGAGTAACTTGTGCTCATAAGAAGTTGCCAAACATGCAACTGTTACTTAAAAAATGTGGAGTTTCTTGTGTATATGTAGTAAATTGATTAGAGTTTTAAAAATGGTCATGTGTATATGTATGTTTACTATATTAACATCAGAAGATCTGAAAATGGGGAAAACATTAAACAAGAAAAAAGTTGGCATTATGTGTAAGAAATAGAACATAATAATATATGCCACACTGATGTATAAAGTTGGAGTCTCACTTCTGTACATTGAAGGAAGTTTCTTTGGCATATCAGAGGAGTTAGGATTAGATTGGGCATTTTGTTTAATGGCTTCTATATGGTGTAAGGCTCATTATCTTTTTAAGGGGTTTTCCTAATGGACGGGTTGAGGGATTCAATATTTAACAAATACTTTTTTGGTTCAATCTTCAGGTTTTCTTCAAGTCTTTTCTTGGAGTCTTCTGGCATTGGTCCCCGTTGCACACGAAGTGCTTCCCAACTTAATTGTGTCTGTGCTTCTCAGCAATTTGGGAGCATCAATTACAGAAGTAGCACAAGATGCTCTTGTAGCAGAGTATGGCAAGAAGCACAAAATTGGTAGCCTACAGTCATATGCATTCATGGCATTAGCTGCAGGTGGAATCTTAGGCAACTTGATTGGTGGTTATTTCTTACTGAAATTGCCTCCCAGAACCATGTTTTTCATATTTTCATCCTTACTGTCTCTTCAACTAGCAATTTCTTTCTCAACAAGGGAGGAGTCTTTAGGCATAGCACAATTTTCAGTTCAAAATCTTGCTAAGAGATCCATCTCAGAAAATATCAAAAAACAAGTCTCTGATCTTGTCATGGCTATCAGTGACAAGAGCATTTCTAAGCCCCTTATATGGATTGTTGGATCAATTGCCATGGTGCCAATGCTTTCAGGCTCTATATTTTGCTATCAGACACAGTGTCTAAATCTTGATTCTACAGTAATTGGCTGTTCTCGAGTGATTGGCCAGTTTGTGCTTCTTTCAGGAACCATGCTTTATAACCGTTATTGGAAAAAAATTCCACCGAGAAAGCTGATAGGCATGGTGCAGATTCTATATGCTTCATCTCTACTCCTTGATTTCATTTTGGTTAAACAGATAACTCTCAAATGGGGAATTGGCAATGAGGTGTTTGCTCTTTGCTGTTCTGGTTTAGCAGAAGTTGTGGCACAGTTTAAGCTCCTTCCTTTCTCAGTTTTATTTGCAAATTTATGTCCAAAGGGCTGTGAAGGATCTCTAACAGCATTCCTTGCATCAGCTTTGTGTCTATCATCAATAGCTAGTGCCTTTTTGGGTGTTGGATTTGCCTCTTGCCTTGGCATTACATCTGGTGATTACTCGGGCTTGACGTTGGGAATTCTTGTGCAGTTCATTGCAGCTTTAATACCATTAAGATGGATTCATTCTTTACCAATGTCACAATCGGTTGAGAAGCAAAGGAAAAGAAGTATGAGCAGAAGAGCGCGCAGAAACAGAAGAGTTGGAAAAGTTGTGCTTCGTTATGTTAATGTCTACAGGCCTGAGAGAGAATGATAGTCACATATATCAAGATAATCAGTTCCTACCTATGCAGCTTCAATGATTATGCGAGGATAAATGGTACTTGAGCTCTGCCACAGATTCATCATCATCATTCTCCTGAACATAGTTTGTACAAAACTAGGATTTTTGCTCCATGTTGAGTTCTATCTTGGGGGCAACATCTGGACCTGGTCACTGGTGGGTTTTGAGCATAGAGTAGTGGTTTTGTATATTTTCTTAGGAAGTTATTTGTTGATTCTCCCATCCCACTGATGTGTATTCTAATTACCTTGGTTTTTTTCATGTCCATATCAACAACATTCAACTGATAAGGAGTATTCATCTCATCACTCATGACCATTTGATTGATTCATAAGTGGTATAAAAGAATTAGTGATCCCTTTTGGGGTCTTAGAATAATCTCTTAAACATTTCAGGTTTTTAAAACAAAGGGTAGTCAAGTATGCATATATATTTACTATTAACTATTAATAAATTTAACTTTCCAAGATAATTGATACAAAGGCGATGGTGATGATGACAGTAAAGGCAATGATGGTGATAGCGGGGGTGGTGGCAGCACCACCTAATTATAAGCGTCATAAAACCCTAGTTTTACATATTCAGTGTAGTAAGTTGAAAAATCCAATTTTTACTGTTAACTATTAATAAATTAACTAGTGGCTCTATTGTCCTTTGCCCTGCTAGAAATTTAGATGCTTAATATAGAGAAGTAAAAGCCTTGTTTTTTTTTTCCATTGATCAGGAACACTGGTCTTGTTCCTTCCCTTGTGCCTGAGCTACCTATCTTAACTGCATGACCCCTAATAGTGATCAGTCAGTCCTATCGGTCACTCAATCATATTGTAGCTTGCAATTTATATTGAAAAATCTGTTCCCTGGCTCTCTTCGATACCAAATAAAGCTAGATTGGTTAACCTATACGTGTTGTTTTTCTTGAATTGGCTTCTTTTTATTTTTCCAATTTACCTGGAATTGGCTTCTTTAGGATAACATCAAAGAATGTTTGCTGAGGTGACATGCTTCACATAAGGACATCGATCCGTTGATATTCTCCTTTATCAAGGCTTCAAGTTTTGTTAAAACAGGCTACTTTATAGTTTATATGAAACTAAGGAGTCAGAGAGTTCTCAGGAACATTTGCCAGTTAGTAGTATTGACAATGAGGCCAAACCACAAGGGCTAAATCCAAATAAGTAAACTAAATTTTCTCTAAAACTTGAAGCAAAAGAAATCTAAATTTCTTGCTACTGCTGAGTCGAAAGGGAAACCGCAAATAAAAACTGAGAAACCAAAGGTTTCTGTAAAGCTTTCAAAGAAGACAAGGAAGTCAAAATTAAGAAGGTATTTATAAATGAAATTTGTGACTCAGGCAATGCTGAGAAGTTTCTTTCAAAAACATATTCTTGTAAGGTGTAAGTTTCTCTTTTTCTACTGATAAGGGGTATACTGTGCTGTGATATCTATGTGTGGGTATGTTGGTTATAATATATAAAAAGCAATCTCTTGTTAAGGTGTAATGTTGATGCTTTCATCTATAAATACTACAAGTTGATTGAATTTACTGTTTCTTATTAACAGAGCAAGTTTGTGGTTATAGAAATGCTGCACTTAATATATTTACAAAAAGATTAAAGCAAATAATTCGTGTTTAAGTTTCAATCCTAACACCAAATTCACATGAAACCAACTGGTTTGCATTAACTACACAACTGTGAAAAAGAAATTACAAACAAGCAACAAGAGGAATATGTAATTATGAACAAACTTGAACATTCCTTGAGCTTTAAAGAGTATCCAATCCAACAAGTGACAAACTGAAGCTGTTTTCTGGATCAAGCCCTTCTATCAACAAAACAGGGAGTGAGTTGTACTTGAAACCACTAAATTAACTAAGATGCATGCATGACATGAAATATTAGTATTTTTTTGTTTACAAATCAATGATATAACACACCTTTGTTACATTTTTGCTAATTATTGGATAAAATTTTGAGATAAGAGACTTAATTTGAATAATTAGAAAACAATGAGGAATTACAATAAGGAGACAAAAACCGTACATAGGCTAAAATGCATATGATTAAGGACCAAAAGTGTTACAACAATTCTTTGTTGGAAGAAAAGATTTGTTGGACTGGATTATAAGTTTCTCTACAAGTAATAGGAATTTACTATTTCAATGCTTGACAAATCTTATCTGTCAGATATATTATTGCAAATTCGTCAGATTCCATTGTGTCTTCCACAATGGAATCTGATAAGTGAGATTCCGGGTAATTGTTTACATAATTTTCTTCTGTCTGAAGAAATTATTCATCGAAATAATGATTTACTATTAATATCGACACATCTGAGATCGCTAAATGTTCAGGAGTTCTTCTATTCAATCCTTTTCTTTCTCCTTGTTGCTGGATATCTCATTCGTACACATCTTCTCTTTGTTTCTCGAGTCTATAGTGAGAATCACAAAGTTGACCACAAACGTCTTTACTCTCGCATTCTACTTTTGTGTGTGTGTGTTGCGTCAATAAATGATGCGTAACTCACAGCAAGTGTACCGATCGTTCAAGTAATAATTTGATAAGTAGAGTATCGTCTCCACGAGGATTGAGGCACTAACGTAATTGTAATTATTATCTTAAAATTGGAAGAAATAAGATAGAATAAAATTGATTTGTGGTTTGTGTTGGAATTTGGAATCTATTTGAATAAAAAAAAACAGAATTAAAATTTAATTAAAAAGAAGGTTATGCAGTAATGAAGAATAATTGCGGTAAAAGCACAATCACCTCTTATCCCTACTCGTTTAATTGAATTGATAATTAATTTCAATTACTATAACTACTCAAAGATATGCCTTAATTAATTGGTTAAACCCAGATTCCTCGGTCTTTTTAACCCTTTAATCCTAATTAAGTGTTCTAATCCCTTAGTAACCTCCTTTCGAATTAAGCTTTAAGCTGTCATATAAAAACTTTGCAATCCTTCATCCCTATCCCTAAGTAATGTCAAACCGTCACTTTATCGCTTTCAGAAACTAAAACCCCAATATCCCTATTGTGAATTAAAACCCTTAGTACCTCTAATAGAGTGATCAATTCTATCAATGGAATTTAAAATTGAAGAACAAGATAAAGAGAAACAATCATAATAATATTTATTAATATCAATCCAATCCACACAAGAGTTCACATTGGCTTTTGGCCTTTACCACAATCAAAGAAGGATTAGCCAGACATGGTATGTCTAGCTTAATACAAATAAACCAAAGAATAGAAGAAAATGCAAAGAAGAAGAGTAATCAAACCCCTAATCTTGGCTTTGATCTTCTTGATTCTTGATTTCTCTCAATGCCTCCTTCTTGGTGTTTCTGCCTCTAGGTGTGTTTAAAACGTTCTGTGGCTTCTTTATTTATAGCTAGGTTTACTAACCCTAAAAGCCCATTAATTTTATCTTATCATTAATCTTTAATTTGAAATTCCCGTAACATCCGCGCGTATGACGTCAGTTTCACGCGGATCGCGTGAACGTCCAGTACTTGTGACGCGACTAGCACGGTTCTGGCGCGACTCGCGCGAAGGTACAGAGTGAATGGCGCGATTGGCGCGGTCTTAGCGCGAGTAGCGTGAACTTCAGATTCTAATTGCTTCTTTTCTTGCTTATTTTCTTCCTTTTATTGCTCTTAAATAACAAAAAAACAATAATTAATAATAAAATTAATGATAAGATAATTTATATCTATTTAAAGCCTTTATTTGATATTTTATCTTTAATTTCTTAATTATTTTATCCTAAAAACTACTATATGCTAACAACTTATGAGTGTGCTTGAGTTAAGTAAACAAAAAAGGTTGAGGGTTATTATATATGATGCACCATACAATTTCTACATATTTTAACGTTTTTTCAATGGACTCAATAGAGTCATAGTGACCATGATTATTATAGTTTCTTCGGTTCAAAAAATGTCTTACATTAACTTTAAAAGTGACCAGTATAACCTCTTTTTACAATATACTGATTTAAAAAGGCAGAAATATTATCTACATAGTACTATTGCTAATTTTTTTTTTTTAAAATGTTACCTGACAAGCTATTCCAATGTATAGAGATCGATTGGGTGATTACTTCTAGCATGACAAAAAATAGCATCTTGTCTAATGAGAGTTGCATTGTCCATACCATTTCTTCTCTGAGATCAAGACCAAACCTGCTCCACAGTATTGTATTTTACATATCTGATATAGGAAAAGTATTTAAATGTGTAGACAAATTACAAACATGTCACCTATAAATTGTGCCAAGAAAGAACAATTGCTTCCACAATTGTCTAGTTAAAACTTAAAACTAACATGGATGTAATTCCAAGAGTTGCAACAATCAGAAAACTGAAAATAGTAAGAGTAAAAAATTCGAGCAAGGATTGTAGTTCCATCCTGAAAGCCTTATGAAAGGACCTTTATCTTTGATCCAAGTTTAAACCACCAACTTCATAATAAAATAGCATTTCATTTGACATTGTAATCCATGGCATAGGAATTGTTCCTATAAAAATGTACATGAGAAATTTACCAGGATGTAGATATAAACTTGGAGAATATTTAGTTCAATTTTCTATGAACTGTGCCACATGATCTTTTAACTTAAATCTGTGGTGAATCTCTTTGAAGTTTGGCAAACGTCCGAGTGTTATATCTCTCAGCTTGTTTAGTAGTATTTGTTCTCCATCCTTACCAGTCCACTCTTGACCATCATCACCAACTTCACATTCTAAAGCAAAAACTTTCTCTAATTGAGAACACTCTGGTATTTCCAAATTGGTCAGGTTGGGAAAATGACCAGTCACGAAATTATAGAAAAGACATTTAAGCTTGTTGCACTCAACAACCCGAATCTTCCAAAGTTTTGTAAAGCACACTTGTTGGTAACAAGCATATAAGCTTTTGAATTCCTGTGCATCACCTGAATCAAATATTTGCTCCAATTAATAGCAATTATTCACAATTCGGTCAACATCGGTAAGCTTCTAACAATGGTAGGAGAAAAAATGGTTTTCAATTTTGGACATCCACCCACAAAAAAATTTTCAAGCATTTGGAGGCTTAGAAAATTTGTGGGGCCCTTCCATATGAACTTGAGCTCCGGTAGTATCAACAATTCGACTTTAAATAGATCTAAGTTTAAGGGAACCAATTCTCTGTTGCTCTCAGGTTCTCCAATTTGGAATTGACAAAGACCTTTTACTGCAAAATGAGTCAAATGAAGCTCTCTAAAGTTGATGATAGCTTTAAGTTTGGGGGAAAATATTTGATCGCATAATTCGCTGAGCGTGGTGACAGCCAGCCTAGTATTTCCTTCTCCAACACAAAACATAATTCACTGTTAGTCCGTTACATATGATTTCAATTTAATGGAATTTTCAATCTAAACAAAGAACACACCAATAAAATGAACACTTTTTTATAGTACAAGGATGCACGAGTTGTTTAAATAGAACGTAGCTATAAAGATGAAATTAATTTAAAATAGCAAGGTACAAAAGTAAGTGTAGGTAGGGAACTATTTAGAAAAGTTTCAAACACTTTTTAATTATAAAGTTAGAAAATTGTCCAACAAATATAACGGTAAGATTAATGTCTCACACTTTTTTTATATTCAAAAATTAAATTTGGATTTTTCCTTTTTTTGGTATTAATTTGTTATCATCTCACACTTTCAGGGACCAATTTTCAATTTTTTCAGTCCTATTAATGGCATCTTTAACTCCATCCCGCAGTTCTTCGTTGGCACTTGGGAAGATTTCCAACAAAGTTGTTGAAACAGCACAAGTATTTAGCATGGTGTAAAATTAGACCCACTGTATATTCCGCAATCTTTGATACGATGGAAATAAGGATATCCTCCATGTGAAATGACACACTCCTGGCTCCTGATCATGAATGAATTCATCACTTTTTAGCTAAGAAGCATTACGTTATGCAAATTAACTAATGAATGGTAATGATATTAAAGGAAATAACAGACTACAACATTTTTTTCTTTAAGCCACGCCATACTTATCCACAGTTTAAAAACTGTTGTCTAAATATACGATTTGTTTGGCTTCCTTTCAATTTTTTGAGCACAAGCGTTGCCTATTTATATATATATATATATATAAGGCAATACGTAATAAAGACTAGACAGTATTTTGAAGGTTTAAGCCAAGGTTAAAGCGTTGGTATTCTTCCTGGGTGTTAGTATAAAGTGTGAGCCTATGCTTTAGCGAAATCATTAAACGGTGGGAGCAGTTTGCTGGGTTTGTTGGTTGCAATAATCTGAAATTCTGATACTTACAGGGGCCGGTTGTGGAGTTGCTATTATGTTTTTTTTATGGGATATAGTTTATACAGCGGGAATTCTATGTGGGAATAGTAAAAGAGCAAGGGTATAATAGTTTATGGAAGAGTTAATGATATTTGTAAAGGATGGGATCTGTTAACTACAATATGTTAAAGTGATAAGCACTTTGGTACTTCTTGTGTATGACTTTAGTACTTGGGATGATATTGTTGTGCAAGGAAAATAGTGTTGTGGATCCAAAAATTTTACTTAGTGGGGTAAAGAAATAATCTATAATAAAATTGTTTCATTTTTTCTCTCTAACATATTTTATTAGTTCAATTTGACACTTTTATTATTTGCATGTTTAATTAGGTTATGTGTTTTTTTTTTAAATAATTCAATTTGGTATTTTACTTTTAAAATGTTTAATTAGTTATTTTATTTTTTAAAATGAATTTAATTTGGTCTTATTTAAAACCAATTTAGATTCTAGCTATTAAAACTTTTGGAGCAAATGAAAGAATAATGAGACTAAATTTAATTCATTTTATAAAATAAAATATCTAATAAATCTTTTAGAAGTAAATGATCATATTGAACCATTTTTAAAAAATTATCAGACCTAATTGATCCAAGGAATAACAATAAGTAGTGACAAATTTTCATTTTCTCTATCTGTTTGAAATTGTGTCAAGTTGTATTTTTGCATCAATAATTTATTACTTATTTATTACTAGAGGTGTAAGAATAATAAAAATTAAAATAATAAAGTAATAAAATTAATATCAACATATTCTCTTTTTCATCTTATAATTTTCTTTATTATATATATATATATATATTATAGGGGCAAGACTTATTTTTTTATGGGATCAAAAAAAATTCTTAAATATGTTTAAAAAATAAAATAAAATCTTTTGGGAACAATTGATTCCACAACTGCTAACCTAGTTCCGCCATTGAAGGAAAGGGAGATCCTATGTGGCTGTGATATGTGGAAGTGATGGATTGAATTAAGGCATATTGTTAATTATTTAAAATACTTTGATTTCTATAGTTATATTGTTATCAGTTAAAAGTACTTTGGTTTCAATTAGAATTAATTAACTTTTATTTAGATGTATCAAAATTTATTTGAATCAGGGAAAATTGACATCATATTATTATGTTTTTTGCAGCTTTGGGACAAAGAAGATAATATTGTAGAAGAATGAAAATGTTGACTTGTCTGTAGTGAAGAAACAATCCTAAATATGACGTTTCGTTAATTTTGTATATAAAGTTTAATTTCAATTTAGAAATGTTTATTCTTAAAAATTATGACTTTATCAAGCCTATTTTGATTTTGCATGCTGAACATTAAGAAGTGTTATATATTTCAGTTGTATTTATTTTATCTAACAACGTCCCTAGAATATTCCTATTAATGGTTTAATTAGAGTGGGAATGATTATTTATATTATCTCTAAACTGGAATAAATTGTTATAATTAATAAACTTGTTTTAGTGGCCATACATATTGCCGCTACAAGTACTTAGCTTTTCCGGCAATAAAGGAGGCTTTTACTTACCAGCACTCAAAAATTGTCGGTAATAGCCTTACCAACCATGGATACGCCATCCTTAACATGATAGTCGGTAAATATATTATTTTTATTGCCGCTAAAAGGAAAACTAATTGCCATTAAAAGTTACTTTTGGTGTAGTGTGTAATGTACTATCGACTAGGTTAACCACTTTGTTTAATCCTGATAAATTAGATGATTAAATCTTATAAATAGAAATGGAAAGAGTGCATATTTTGTAAAGTAGTGAGTGAAGATGCATTTAAAGAAAATAATAACGTAATAGTGTTTTACATACCTTTGATTGATGTTGAATTTACAAACAAAAGTAAAAGTAATTGTTGTTATGCAGGTTGGATACCTTTTCGAACTATGATATAGAAAAAAAAAGTATTAGCAAGATAAACATAGGACTGTAATGCGATATGGTAATTGTACATCGCATTGAATATTTATAGCAAAATGTAAATTGCATTTTGAATTGTTTAACAATATGCCTTAATATTTAAATAATAGGTTATAGAGACATACTAGGAAATGATTTTGGAAGATATCTTGTGCATTTTTGCCTTTCAGAAAGCTATATAAAAAAAATATAAAAATAAGTATATAATAACATTCATTTTCATATTTCTTTATTGTAATACTTTATCATCTTTTTTAAAAAGCAAATAGCATTTTAACCCTTCCAAATTAATGTATGGCATAATATTTTTAATATAAATCATTTAATTATATAAATTAAAATACTTTATTACATTTTTTACAATGAATCAAATTAAAATAGATGATTTAGTTTAAAAAAACATGATTTTTTTGTTGACCTACATAAAGAGTTAATCATATAATCTTATTAAAGGAATATTTTATGGCCTCAAGACCTTATTGCAAAATAAAGTTTTAAGTATATATATTATCATAAGGTTAGTATACCTTAAAAAGCTTACATTATATAAACAACTAATTACAGTGGTAACAAAAAAAAAACAACTTAGATATTTGACTATGATAAAATCTAACCCACTTATTTTCACCAAGCCTTGTGTAGTAGTTATTTTAACTTTCATACTTTATATTTTTTTTCATAGTTTTTCTCCATTCACCTATTTGTTGATTAGCATATTTAGAGATATTTAGAGATATGTTATACCTATCTAAAGATTTTAAAATGAAATAATTCTTTATTAAATACTACCAAGTCAAGTTGAATTTTTTTGGTACTAATGTTGAACTTTAAAAAAAAGAAGACTAAGTTCAATCCTAAAATTACCTATAACAAGTAAAGGATTGGATCTTGAATTTTCTAATTGCATCATATTTATATGGGAGTTGTTATTGGTCCCTACAAGAATTTGCTATTGATCCATGCTAACTTTTAAAACTCAGAAAAAGATCATGTATCCCTCACTTCAAACCCACCACACTCTCTAAGTTGAAACAAATACAAAGGACAATGTGATTTCACATACAAAATCATAAATGGAATCATGATTTTGTTTTAGATTTTATACGCGGATTTCAGATTTTGTATACTCCATTATGTTTTTTTTTAAGTCAAAACAAATACACAACGAAATCATATTTCTGCATACAAAATCTGAAACAGAATCATATTTGACCTCAATTATATTCATTAATAAAAATCATGAAATGTCAACTTCCAATTTGCAACATTTGTGAGATTTAATTAATTTGTGCAATTAGAATTTGAGACAAAAATCACATAACTACAGTACTTAAGAACTAAAATTTAATATTGGAAGTCTACCATATACCATTGTCAACTTCTTTTCTTTTCTTTTTTTAATGTTCAACTATGAATCCACTATCACTGAAAATAATAGTAGGATATTAATTTAATCGGCATTAGTGTGCATTACATTGACAAGAAAATATTAATAAGAAGGTATAATCATGGTAAACTCAATATCCAATAAAAACAGTAAACCCAAATTCTAATAAAACTAACCAAAAACTCTTAAGTTTTCTTTACTTTTATATATTTTTTTGGCTTTGCCAATAATTTTATTCTGTTAATTGTTTTTCTTTCTTACTTATTTTTTTATTATATTAAAAAACCGGAGCCTAAAAAAATAGAAAGAAGAGAGTCGTTTTGGTTTTGGTCACAAGAGAAGGAGGGTGTTGGCAAAGTCCATCGAGTTATTGCTATTGGCAGTATCCATGTGAATGTCTTTTAGCTATATTTTCAAATTGCCCTTTGGACGGAAACACAACGAAAAGTTCGTTACATAAATGGAGGTGAAAAAAAAAACACAATGGAAACATGATTTCATTGTTAATACTCTAATGAATCACACTGGAAAAAAAAAAGATCAAGAGGTTATGCAAGTATGATACTATACAGTTGAGGATGACTTACAAAGATTAATTGGTATTACCTATACTAACAAAATGCATCTACTTTTCGATAACTTATCATTTAAGAACTTTATAGTTAAGCTTATTTGGCTTGAAGTAGTTATGGGATGAATGACATTTTGGAAATTTTTTTTAGAAAGTGCGTGAGTGAGGACAAAGCACACTAAAAAGTCTCATGTTGGTTTGTGAGATCAGACATTGATCTTAAAAACAACTAAAACAGATTGTTGAGATCTTGAAAAGGAATATCTACAAATGTTTCTGACCAACAAAGGTGTTGAGTGAAGTGTCATCATGTGAAAGTGATCTGAACCGTCAATAAGCCAATAATTAGAGATATAACACATTGTAGAAGTGCCCAATAAAATTGTATTTCCATTGTTATTTGAGGGTGAAGCAAAATAAAGGAACTGAAATATAACATTCCGAGTTTAACTTCTCACACCAGCCAAATTTCCTATACACGCAGCATTTTTCATAAATGACAATAATGCCCTTTTTGATTTTTAACATACACCAGCCAAATGGATACGGATTCCCAATCCGGTAGAAGAAATGCGAATCCGTAAGAAGCCGTCTTATCCGTAAGACCATACGAATTGTCAATCCGTACAAAGTGTACGGATTGTCAATCCGTAACATCTATACGGATTGCCAATCCGTATGGTCTTACGAATTGTCAATCCGTATGCTCCATACGTATTGCCAATCCGTATGGACTTTTGTCTCAGGATATATTTTGAATGTTTTCTGACATTTTTTTGTTTATAGGGTTTAAAATGTAGGAAACTTTTATTTTATGTATTTTTTGTTTGTAGGGTTTAAACCCCATACGGATTAGTCGAATGAATAAATATACCACTTTCACGAGATTAACAAGAGAATATGTTGTTCTGGAATGATGTTTCCCTTTTAGCTAGTGGATGTTGTTACATTATGTTGGACACTTGAATGATAAATCGAAACCAATGATGTAATCCAATATTTGTTAAATCGATGCATGGTTTGATACACAAATGAAAATCGATGTTGTTAAGCTTCAAATTTTAAACAAATGTATATCATCTAGCATACTGTGTAATACAAATGTAATGTCAAAGTGAAACAACAAATATAATGTCCAAGTCAATAATCCTAATGACCAGGGTGTCCACTGCCACGACGTCTAGAACGAACGTAAACTAATCTATCATCAGTGACACCTCGGGCTAATCTGATACACTCATCAACAATATCGAACGCCTCAGTGCCAGCGGTGACCATGCGAAGATCTAGCAGGTGTTGCAACTTCTCCACAATCCTTTGAAACGTGCTCTGCATAGCAAAAGAAAAACAATTGTTAAAACATAAGGCTTCATGGAAACCAAGTAAGACCAAAATGTATATAGATTTACTTTACCACTGCATGTCCAGGCAGAACATCAGGTAAGTCATCAGTAGGCGCAACATCTGGAACTGCTGCGGGTATACACACCGATTGGTGCGCTGCTGGAGTACGCAAACGATGTTCCCCAGGCTGAGGAGGGCTCATGAATGGGTGAGAAATGGTATAGAACCACTCCATGTAGTGTGGGTCACACTGTCCTGGAGTAGTGGCTGTGTCTCCAGTGTCAACTAGGTGGTCAGAAAAATGACTCCACCTGTCATCAACCTCTTCTGCGGATGGGGGGTAGGGGCGGCTATCAAACTGAGGTATGCCCTGTATAAACCCAAACTGTCTCAGAACCCTGTCCGGCATGTATCTGACAATGTAGGGCCCCCATCTGATATGGCCTGAGAACAGGGCAACGTCTTCAGCCTGACGGAATGCACGGTGGTCAGCATATGGCATCCAAGTAACACCATCAGTCGTCAACCTATCTAGTCTCTGTCGATAGGTTGAAACAGGTAATGCCTTCCCGGCCTTCCAACGGCATGCCCTGGGTTGGCTCTCAATGTACTCCTCGTCTGAAATGGTGCTAGCCAGTCCAGGGAAGTGCTCGTAAACCCAACACTGCATAAACAAAGTACATTAACAAACCAACCATGAAATTAGGTTAAACAACACACATAACTTACGAAAAATTACAGTGATACCTGCAACAAAGTGATGTAACCAGCTAGGTGCTTTCCGTGGTGCTGACATGCGTAGTTAAGGTTATCGTACATGTGCTCCAATGCAGTCGCGCCCCAACTGAATCCACTAGCCTCATGCAGATCATGAAACGCCTCCAAGAATACCACACCAATATGAGTGGCACTCTTGTTGGCAAATATCGTGCAACCAATCAAATGGAGCAAATATGCTCTGGCTGCGACGGTCCACGCCATCTGCGTACACTTCGTGGCATACAGCTCTCGTAACCATGAAAGACGAACATATGCACCATGGCATTGTTTCGTCTCTACTTCTGCCTCTGCGGGTGTCACCTCAAGCAACTCAACCAAAAGCTCAACTGCCTCGTCCACGTCCAACACTTCATATGTCATGAATGCACCCTTCACAGGCAGATGTAGCAATGTTGACACGTCGTCCAACGTGATCGTCAGTGCTCCAACTGGCAAATGGAAACTACTAGTTTCCTTATGCCATCTCTCAACAAAAGCTGACAACAGACCCCGATCACCTGTCTCCAATGAACATTGGATGAGTGGACTTAACCCCGTCCCCACAACCAAGCCTTCAATCTCAGGCGCAGGGGCCCCAAATTTCTGCACCTTCCTTCCATGTGATGCAAGTTTCAACTCAGGCCGTTCCTGCACACACAAGTTACATATCAGGTACAAAAATCGATTTGCATTACTTGCATTCACCCAACCACTTAATTCATAAACGGCATGATTGACAATTTAACTTCAAATGAAAGTCATCCTGATCAAAACGATTACAGGTTCCATATCATATGACAACAATCAAATTAAAAATGCATTGCATTCAAAATGTTTGAAATAACCTATTACTTGCATTTACCCAACCACTTAATTCATAAACGACATGATTGACAATTTAACTTTATCAACTACCTACTTATTGGCATCCTAAATATCAAATTAATCTAGTATAGCACTGCCACAGAAAATCACAATTCACTTCAATCTAGAAATTCCCAAAATTAGAAGTCTAAGCACATACGGATTGGCAATCCGTAAGACCATACGGATCGTCAATCCGTAAGGCTGATACGGATTGCCAATCCGTAAGGCACCTACGAATTTCAAATTGCTTATTACAGATTGGAAATCCGTAAGCCTCATACGGATCACCAATCCGTATGAACACGGATTGGTGATCCGTATGAGGCTTACGGATTTCCAATCCTTCTTACGTATCCATAATTCGTACACCTCACAGATTTTGGATTACCCATCCGTACGCATTCAAAACCGAAAAACGAAACGACAGAAAGGCCTAGGTAACTTACCTCGCCACGCCGGAAAAGCAGAAGACCTTCGTCGCCCAACACCACAACCTCCGTCCACAGCATGACAAAACAGCAGCGCACAGGGAAGAAGAAGAACCCAAATCACGCAAGGAAGCAGAGAACACAAGGAAGAAGGAAGAAGAAGAAGCGCCAAACGATTTCGGGACTGGTGTATTAGCAATTTTAAAAACCTTATGTTTTATTATTTTAAGCAAGGTTATTTGTGGTATTTCACAAATACCTGCTGGGTGTATAAGAAGTTAGACGGGTGTAGGAAGTTAAACCCTAACATTCCGTTGTCATGTAGAAAATTGGGCCCATAGTTGCATTAATGCAATCCAGAACCCATTCACTGTAATTACCCATCACAAGCATAGGCATGGCTTACTAAATTGGTGTATTGTAATAAAATAAATAAATTATTGAGACTTAGGCGAAACTAAAGGGGTGGTTGTTAAAAAAGAAAAAAACTTTTTTCTTCTTCATGATGGATGAATGAATGAAAGGAGAAGAATTTCGTGTGAAGTACTTTTATTTTTGTGAGAAAAAGGAAAAATATACCTGTTATAATAGGTTGTGTTTCTTTAAAAAAAATACATTTTTAAAAAAACTACAAAAACAGTAAAATCCTTTTAAATCAAGGCTTTCTTCCTATTCCTCATCCTCACTCCCTCTTTCACTATTTCCATTTAGACAGCAGCGGCGTCGCGGTCACCGCCGCTCAAGCCACCGCCACTTTAATATAATTTATCTTTTTATTTTATTTCATTTCTTAAGTACAAATTATTGTTTTTATTATTTATTATTTATTTTTTTGATAAATAACCTGATATTACAGGTAAATTTTAATGCTATATGAATGCTCCACTCTCCGGATACTTCACGGTAGACAACACCTTTAGAAATAGCTTAATGTTAAAATATTCTCAAAAAACAAAAAATAAAAATAAAAAAATTGAACAGTCATAAAATGAACAAATTTACTGTGGACCACTTTGATGATCATGTTCCATCGTTTAATGTGAAACTAGGTGCATCGCCAAGCAAAAGAAGACAAATATACAGTCACCATTTTCTGTTTCATCGTCACCATATTTGACCAAGACCCTGCTTCTTTCTTCTCCAAATTCGTGGTGCCAGCTAAGGAACCCTAGAATACACACCCTTTCTTCTTCTTTTTCTTTTCTTTTAGCCACAAGAGATATCTAAAATTATTATTTGTCCCTTAATTAATCCTCTAATTAAATCATCATTTTGGTCCTCCGTAACAATTTACTCATTAAAAGAATGAAAATTCTCATTTAATTTTTAAATATATAAAAAGTATAATAATTATATTTTATTATATAATTTAATAAGATTTTGATACTTAAATTATAGAATTTAATGTTAATTCAATTCTAAAATATACCTTAATGTTAAATTAATTTTTTTAAATATTATAATTTAATAAAAAATAATCCAATGAAATTAATAATAAGACATAATTATCACTTTTTTCTACATTCATGACTAAATCTCAATTTCTGTGTTATTTGTGAAATTAAATTGTTTCTCCTTACATATCAAAATAATTATTTACCCTAATCTTTTTCACATCAAGTTGATCTATTTTAAAATAAAATAATATTTATATTTGCAACTTCATATTTAATTTTTGATACTCACACATGAGACATGACACACCTCTCCAAACGTGCGTTGCCATATATAACTGCTACAAAGCCTAGTCGCTTTCTTCTTCTTATGCCCAACTTCAACTTTCCTGGGTCGGTTTCTTTTCTTTTTCTTTTTCTTTTTTTTTTCTCCTTTTTGATGAAACTTTCTGGGTTTCTTTACACTTTATATGGAAGAAGAAAAAAAAAATAGTTTCGTTTATGGGAATTAAAGACAACGACGTACTGTTTTTTTTTTAAGGCAACGACAACGACTTCAGCCAAACTATGTTTGTAAAATATATGGTCAACGCAGAACACGCAAGCTTGAGGTGGATGCATGCATATAGGAATTTCCAGGATCTTACTTACCAATGTTTCTTTTTATGCTCTGATTAAGAAATTATCAATAAAAAAAACTTAAAAGGTTCATTTGTTACAATTTTTTTTTTTTTGGAAACAATATTTAAATAAAATTATTATAAATGCGAAACTGGTCTTAAACTAGATATCACTTGTTAAATTGTAACTATATTACATCAGTTATTCCTCGAATTCAAATACACTAGTATAAAAAAATAGTCTTGACTAATTAAAAATCCCTTCAAACATGATTTTTAGAATAATTGTTATCAAAATTTATAACTTTCCATTATATTTAACTTTTTTTAGTTTACAACTAACAATGAAGTTTGAATCTATAGTTTATGCAAACTATTCAATATCTGTCAGCTATTGAATAGTGTGTGTGAATATTGTAAATAATTACATTATACAGTATTTAATTTTTATCAATAAAAAAAAAACTATTCAAAATCTCTTCCCTTACACCTTAGTGGATTTAATTATAATCTATGATTAACTAATAGTAAAGTATTTTTATTAAAAAAATACGTTAAAATATATTGTAAGTTACAATAAAACACATTGATAACTTTTTTTTAATGAAATTCACCCTTTATTGCCTATTAACGAATCCACTTTAAAAATTGACTAACAATATGTGTAAGATTATTGTATTACATTTTTAAGAATATTTTTTTCTCCGTTGCAAGTAAAACATTTTTTTAAAGAAAAACTTAACCATAAGTGTTTGACATTCTAAGTAACTTTTGACGCTTATCATGCGTGACATAATATATTATTATTATTATTATTATTATTATCAGTTATATTACTCATATATATATATATATTAATTGTAAGTATATATTAATATATTAATTA
>PYAF01001301.1:556528-572129 GCA_007407185.1 Glycine tomentella | reverse complement strand
TCCAATATGATTAGGTTGACCATTCAATTATTGAGAGCTTTGCTCAAGGAGGGAGAACTGTGATCACAAGTAGAGTTTACCCAACGGAAGCAATATATGGAGCTGTAAGATTATTTCTATTCAACAATGCAACTGGGATAAACATTAAAGCCACCCTAAAGATTTGGCAATTGAGCTCTGCTTTTATACGCCCCTTTCCTTTTGATCAAAATCAATAAGGAGTGTTTAAACTAGACAATATACTTTTTGCATCCTACTCAGCTATATTCGTCTCTTTTTTTTTTTTTTTTTTATTATTATGAATAATTCATGTATTGCCATTGCCATATATAGAGCAACAACCATTCATGAAGTTGATGAATTTTGGTTGAATAATCCTTCAACTTGTTGGTGTCCCCTTTTTGAGATTCATTTGAAGTTGGGATTAACAGGAGCAAATGGAGTGAATTCTCTTAATAATATTGGATGTGTAATATTGATTGTCGGTATTGTCTATTTTTTCTTTTTGCTCATCTACATATATTTATTGTAGTCAATTGTTAGGTTGTCTTTCATTTGAGTTATTAATTTCTTGAAATGAAAATTTAATATATGAGATATATAGGATCCGTTTACACCAGGTGTAAATCTTGGGTATAAGTTTTTAGAATTGTAGAGTTTGTATCTTTGGCAAATGAACGAGTTTGGAATTGTAGAGTCTTGGAATCTGTTGCTCAATGTTACTTGTCAACCTTATCAAACCTATAATTTTGGTTTTCACGAGCAGAGAAAATTCAAATTCAATCCAATTGCTATTTATTGAACTTCTTTGATTATGTTCCAAGCATGGTTTTGCCTTATTCAAATTGAGCTTCTCCGTAGTGGTTGTGGTTGGGTTATCTGAATTTGTGTTACATCAAGTAAGTGAACATTTTTATTTTGGGTTGGGTGATTCTATTGGCTATTGTTGTAATGGTTGTATAAAAATCTTAAGATTAGATGATGCTATTTTAATTTTCTATGTATTATAAATGATATTCCTAATGAGAAATTGTTTCTCTCCTAAATATTCTTTTCTTTGGTCTTCAAATGAAAGCTAACGAAATCTAGAGAGGGAGATGTGCACAGCCGTGTCTCCGGTAGCAAAGCAGAGAGGTTGTTTTTAAGTAAAAATGATCTTCAGATCACAAGAGTGATCTTAATGTTGCTGCAAGGCTCGCCCTCAAAATGATTTAAACATAGTGCAATCTTTTTATATTTAAAATCCAGAGTTATTTCATTTCTTCAACTTAACGTTAATTTCATTTGCTTCAAAACTTTCTTATGGATACAGAATATGTGATTGCCCTTGTCTATTAGGCTTAATACTTGTAATCCCTTTTTGATTTCATAGGACTAGAAGAAGATTTTAAAAGTATTTATTTGCAATCTTTGCACAACTCTCACCCATCTCATAATAGAAATCTGACTTTTTTTTTTTTGTGTTAAGTCCTTGCTTGTTTTACACACTCTCATGATATAGAAGCTTTTACTATATATATTAGGATGGAAACAAAACAAGAGTATCATGTAAATTTTGTCAGGCTGAAGCATGTGATTATCTGTTCTATTTATAATGAGAATTCTGATTTTTGACATTGAATTAGCAAAACATAATCTTCAGTTAATAAATTATATGTATGAGTTACTTAAACTGTGAGTGTTTGTTTTGGTTGGAAAAACAGGGTTCTTTGTGTTTTCTAAATTACAGATCTGCAACTCGTCAAGTACAAAATGGATTTTTGAGGTATGCAGTGGAATGGAAGAAAGAAGGGGTTACATTAGCAACAGTTTTTCTCTTCATTTCCAGCTACCATTTGTGACCCTTTTCATGGGTCTTTTTAAGTTATTTCGGGAACAATAGTAGCAACTTGTTACGGAAGAACTATCCCGTCACCTAATATATTTTAAAGAACTAAACAATAACTCGTTTAGTGTGTCTTATTTTTTCTATTTCTACTTGATCTTAATTTTTCTAATGATTATAAAAAATACTCATCAATATAACCTTATTTCAAATTTTAAAGAAACCAATAAATGATATTTTCGCTGTTTTAAAATTCTTTTCTTTTAGTGCAAAAACGGGGCTAAGTCGCCGGGAGAAAATAATTAAATAACTAAAATAGTTTAACAAAGCTACATCAGTTGAAACGAAATCGGAAATAAGACTAGGAATGACAAAAATTTATTCCATTTCCATCAATAGATATTTTAAAAGCATAAAATAAGACTAAAATAATATTTTCTAATTATTAATAAAATATATTAATAAATCAAAATACAGAAAAGAAATCGTAAACCTCAAGCTATCTTTGTATCTTTTTGTATATCCATTGCATTCCTTTAGAAGTGTAAAAAATGGATGACGATCGAAGAGCCTTAGAATGGAGGAGATCACATAAACTTTTCTCAGGTATACATCACAGAGTCATTCTAATTTTCTTTTCTCGTTCTTTTTTCTATGGAAAATAATTTAGACGAAGATTGCAAGAATAATTCAATATTCTTAATTTTCAGGGTTAGACAAAGATCGTCGTGGACATGGATTCAAGCATCTCTCCAGCAGGTATTCTAAAATCAAGAATTGATCTTTCTTTTTTCTTTCATACATCAAGAATGTTCGCAATTAAAATACGTTGTTCAATTCCAAGATTAACTATGAATCATTCTTTCAAAATATTTAAATTAATTAATTGGTAAATTCTTAGAAAGAGACGTAACAAAAACATATTATTAGAAAAAGATTCGCTCTAATAGCAAATAATTTGGGTTTGCAGGTGTTGTTATGCATGTAATGTGATTTAAGGAATATGGAACAACTGGGTTTCATCATGGCTACACGAAGGAACACAAAATTCATAATAAATTCACAGTACGTTTGAGATCCTACTGACAACCCGTGTGCAAGGTACGTGTGAACGGAGAATAACACATTTTCTCATATTGAATTATTTTTTTCATAAGGATAAGAGTTTGAATATAAATAAATTAATTTGGCTGCCAATAATAATATTTTCATATAAGTTTTTGCTCTTGCCTCTAGTTGAATGACTTGAATATCTAAATTGTATTATCAATAAGTTAGAAATGATTAAATTCCCAATTGGGTTACTTGAATATCTAAATTGTATTATCAATAAGTTAGAAATGATTAAATTCCCAATTGGGTTTGGGATCCATGTGTATATTATTGTTTTTATGCTTAATATAATACATGCCCAATTCTTTTTTTCAAATTTATTTTAGTTTCACCTAATCTTGATTTGGTTGAAATAATATAAGAGAAGAGAGCAAATTAAAGTATATGAAAAAATGTAAATTCATACTAAAGTAAAAAAAAAAAAAAAAAGATGTATTAAAATGAATCTCTCCATTTTCTATTCTCCATTTCAACAAAGTGAAGCTTCAAAAAATAGTTTTAAAAAATATTTTTTTTTATTTTTTGTAGTTGAGAGATATATATGTGCATGCATTAAATTATAAGCACATAGGAGAACAAATTATTTATACATCATATAGTTATCAAGAAGATAAAATATCTAAGTAATCAAAATAATTTATTTGTCTTGAAATGAAGATAATGAATCTTATCATATTTTAAAATGGTAGTCTTCTCCTGAGTATTGATCAATTAGTTTGATCCAATGACTAGGGGAATCCTTTGAATTAATTGATTGGTGCTCCAATATATGTAATATTCAAACCCTTCCCAATAGAAAGAAATATTGACCTAACTAAACTGACACCCCTCTCAACTCACACTTCATTTGATCCCGCCACAATGTCATGCATTCTTATATGTAAAGTTTTGCATGTAAGAATGCATTCTATTGTGGTGGGTTTTGATGGAGTGTGGTGGTTGAAAGGGGTACCAGTGTGGTTAAGTAAATGTTCCTTATTGTTGGGAATGATTTGGATATTGCATACATTGGGGTACTACCTACTTATTTAAAGGGTCCTCCTAGTCATTGGATCAAACTCATTGATCAATAATCAGGAGAAGAACACCATTTTCAAGTATGATATGATCCATTACGTTCATTTCAAGACAGATAAATTATTTTAGTTATTTAGATATTCTATCTTTTTTTACTAACAATATGATGTATGAACAATTTTATTCTAGTATGTGCTTATAATTTAATGCATGCACATATATATCTTTCCACTACAATAAAAACAAGTTTTATTTTTTAAAATTATTTTTTGAAACTTCACTTTGTTGAAATGGAGAGATTCATTCTTATACATCTATCTTATACTTTAATTTGAATTTACATATTTGAAAAATGTAAATTTATATTAAAGTACGAATTAAATAAAAAGTCATGAAATTTTTTATCAATTGATATTTTATAGGAAAAAAATGTAAAAAAATTCTCTTCTGTTAAACTTGATCGAAGAAAAACTTTACTTCAGCTTAAGGACAAACACACTAGTTTTTGCCTAAAGCAGAGGAAAGCCAATTAAACCATAGCAGAGCCACACTACTAGTTATTTTGTGTCTCAAAATTAAAAACTTTTCAAAGGCATATCATCTGTATATAGACTGGATCTTTCCAATTATGCAATAAAAGAAATTATCAACAGTTAAAAATAATTGTGTTTCACAATATATTTTTTTATCTTAAATCTAAAATATAATTAACATGTTTCAAAATAGTAAAAGCTTCTATCATGAGCGCGTAATACAAGCAAAAGCTCAACAGAAGAAGAAAATGTCAGTTTTCCTTTTAAAACCTTCAACATGTCCTATGCATTCAAAAAGTGATTACACATATTAAGCCATAGACAAGGGCAACCGCATATCTTCTATCCTATATCATAAGAAAATTTTGAAGCAAATAAAATATGAATTTGAATTTCCTCTGCCTTTATACATAATTATTTCAAAACCTTCATTGCCTGCAAGCAACAGGACATGCCCCCTTTCAGTCATCCACAAAGGGAACTAGCGATAAACAAAATTTGAGATTCGAAGATGCTGACAACTGAAATTCAGCAACAGATTCCATGACTCTACAATTCCAAACACAAAAATGAGTTGTCTCATCCCTCAAATCAAACGATATAAATTGCATACTGATTGTCACTAACAATCATGGACTTGTCATCTTGTGCTATCCAGTTAAGAGTGCACACAGCCTTGTCTCTGGAATCAAACCTGAGAGGCTGTTTCAAAGTAAATAATCTCCATTAAAACATTTTAAAGATAGTGTAAGAAAGATCAAAACTTGAGTTATTTCTTCTTCAATTAGTGTTAATTTCATTTTCTCCATAACTTCCTTCTCTATTAGCCATTAGGCTTAATTTTTGTAATCCCTTTTCGATTGCATTGGATATGTTCAAGATCTTAAAAAAATTCTTTGCAATCTTTGTTCTACACTCATCCAGCTCATAATAGGAATCTAACTTCTTCTTTTTTTCTATTTTCAGCGTTTGCTTGTTTTACCAGTTGACTATAGATGCTTTTACTTTATATATTAGCAGGAGATGAATACAAGATAGGTGAATACAAGAGCATCATGTAAATATTTTTTGCTAAAGCATGAGATTATTTGTTCTATTTATATTGAAAATTCTTTTTGTGTTTTCTCACTCATGTTTAAAGTACTTTTCACAATGATTTGGAAAGCCTTATCTATTCTATACCTGACATTGATATAGAATCTCATTTTTAATTCCAAGGTACAGGCTTGTATGCTTAGAATTAGCGCTAAAGCTAACTTATTTCTTTGTTTACTGAGGGATTTGGATATTCGTTTAGCATGATGCATGCATTTATTTATTCTTTTTGTATGTCTGCATTGTCATTGGCTGCATTTTTTTCTTGGTTGATACCTTAGCTTATTCAAATCCCGGTAGCCGGTAACTCCTTCACTTTCTGATAGGAGCCAAGAATTGAAATTAAATGAGAAAGAAAAGAAAGAATTTTATAGACTAGTAAAAAAAGAACAAAAAATATGAGAGAAAACTCTCCTCTAAAGATTTCTCCTTCACAAACAATTTTTCCTTCCACACAGAGTAAATATTCACTAAAAAAAATGATATGTTTGTGGCTGTTTATTTGTAGCCGTCTCAATAAAACCGCCAAAAAAATTATTATTTTTTATAAAAAAAAAAACTAAGGATCCCACCAACCACGTGTTTCACCAATTTAAAAATTTTAAGTATAATTTTTAATTATATTTCAACAGACTACTATATATATATTTTTATAAAATTGCAACTCAAAACTCCAGCACTTTGGGTTCGAAACGAAAGAGTTTTCTCAATCTCAATCTCTTGTGACTTTTAGGTTTAGGGTTCATCAACATTGCTTCTGCAGAAAGAATTCTACAGTGCCCTTCGATAAGGTAACGGTGTCTCATGTCCTGTGAGCTTCACTTCCGTTTCTCTTTTCCTTCACTTCGTTTCACTCCGTAATCGTTCGTGCTTGTGTTTTTGCTTTTGCTTTTGTGTATGCTTTTGATTGATTTGGTGTAATTTGGTAGAGTGAGCGAGGCGTAGTATTTGAGCGAAGAATGATGGGTAAAGCGAGGGAAGGTAGTTTTGAGCGCGGGTCCATAGTTGATTCAGGTTAGTGGTTTGAGATGGGTTGGTTTTGGTAGTGTTATAGTAGAATTAAAATTACATTTCTTTTTTATCATTCTGATGGATTCTAAATCTCTGCCATGAATCTCGAGGTTTACTGCATCAATGATTAAGATTTTTGAGAGATGAGGGTAATAGGATGGTGGGGTCAAAACCTTATCGGTTCCAGGTGTTGGCTCAGGTGGTGGGGCGGCTGCTGGTTATTGCCCAAACCAATGTGCAATGTCACTGACAAACAGGTGGATCATTCTCCATCTTCTACTTTTTTTTTCTTTCCTTTTCAATTTTTTTTTTCTTTTAGCCCTTTTAAATTGAGCAGTTGCTGGCATCACAGAAAGATCCATGACGAGTCTTAATGACCCTACTGCTACGAATGAATTCTGAATTTGGTTATTCTTATGAATTTTGTGTTTGACAAACTTGCAAGAGGAGTTTTGAGTGTCGAAGTGTTTTGTGGCTCATTCTGCACCATATGTATAATTGAGATCTCTTTTTGATGAATGCAGTCATATTGTGTGGAGTTTATCATCTTGGAAGCAGATAACCTCACCAGGCTGTTTCCTGGAACATCCTTACACTGGGGAAGTTTCCAGTTAGACTCCAAACATTTGTTTTGAATTTTAACAGCACTTGTCATTCTTCCAACAGTTTGGTTGAAGGATTTTCGCATAATCTCCTATCTCTCAGGTTCTCCAAACTCAACAATATTAATTTGGTTGAAGAATCTTTGTTCTCAATACAATTTTAGCAAACACTTATAGCAACACTTTTGATGATTATTATGCAGCTGGAGGGGTTGTTGCTACAGCATTGATTTCTATATGTGTGTTTTTGGTTGGGACAACAGATTCTGTTGGATTCCATCTCACTGGTCCATTGGTGAAATGGAGTGGCATGCCCTTTGCTTTTGGTATCTACGGATTTTGCTTTGCAGGACATTCAGTTTTTCCAAACATTTATCAGTCTATGGCTGACAAAAGAGAATTTACCAAGGCAGTGATTGCAAGGTATGGTAAATCTGGTTTACTTTGAAAAAATGTTTTCTTTTCGGTTTCAGTTTCTGTTTTCATACAAACTTGTCACCTTCTACAGGAAACAATTAAAAACAACCTTTTTTTCATAAGCAAAATTGAATAATATTCAAGTCCAATTTGGTGCACAACCATTTATTTTGTTATCTCTATTTCCTATACAAATCTTCAAAAACAAGAAACAAATTGAAAATAAGGTGACAGTTTTATAATTACAAATGAAAACATAGAATGCTTTCTTAATTTCTTCTTTCTTATACCTGACTCTGATTTATTTGTGTACAGTTTTATTTTATGCATATTCCTATGGAAGTGTTGCAGTCATGGGATATCTCATGTTTGGTGAAGGGACTTTGTCTCAGATAACATTGAATCTACCACCAAATGCATTTGCTTTGAAAGTTGCCTTGTGGACAATAGTAAGATACTAATAGATTTTTGGTGTCTCTGCTATTTTAACTTTTTTTTTCTTCTTTCTAAGAACATTCACATTGTTTCTAATTTTGAATTCGTTTCTCTTTCAGGTAATTAGCCCATTAACCAAATATCCTTTTTTTTATTGTTATAAATTACTTGTTTATTATAGTCCAACGTGGATTGATGGTATTCATGAGACATTTTAATTTACCTTTTCTTTAATTTTAAACAAATATGCTTTGATGATGAACCCACTAGCAAGGAGTGTTGAGGAGTTGCTGCCGAGGGATAGCATTTCAAGTACTTATTGGTGTTTCATTACTCTTAGAACAGTATTGGTTATATCTACAGTTGGTGCTGCTTTTCTGATTCCATTTTTTGGTAAGTCATACACTTTTTAATATATACAATACATTTCAAGTCGTTACAATTAGTAAAAGTGTACACTGAAGAAAATGATAGTTGTATAGTTTCACTAGTTTGGTTAACCTTTGTATGTTCTTCTACATGTATAAATATAATTACTTCAAAGCTAGAGCTAGTTAGTACTTACAGGACCATGCTGAAAATATGATATTCGGTTAAATGGTTTGGATCATTGTTCATTAATGAAATGGGACGGATTATGTTTGAATCCCAATCATTTTTTATCTCCTAGGCACTACTACTATTGGATCATAAAATAGGGATGAGATTGTTATTTTATGTATACATATTTTCTATCACAATTTTAATGGTTAATTTTTCAATCAATAATACTATTATATTTCATTTTCTTAATTACACACATGCACTTTAGAAGAGTCAAATCCATTATAAATAGTCACTTGTTCACTTTTTGTAATGATACACAAACACCTTATTATTTTAAACATACATCTAACACCTCTCATTTTTCTATATTTCTTTCTTTCTATCACATCATAAATTATATTATACTTATATTTTTTTTTCTCTTTTTTCTTCATCTCTTTAGATGTTAAATAGTATAATAGGTGTTTATGTAATATTTTTTTCTCAAAAAATTGTCCAAGAAAAATTTGTACTAAAAGTTAGCACTTAATTGGTTATAACATCGTTTATTATAATTTCAGGGCTTGTGATGGCTTTAATTGGTTCTCTCCTCAGTGTACTAGTGGTAAGCATGCATCTAACTTAAATATTCAATGCAGTAAAAAAACTCACAAGTCACAATGTTTAAGGAGTATACACATGCCTCTGTAAAAATCCAAAACACCCGTTCTGTTTTACAGGAACAGGAATTGAACGAAAAATAATACGGATTGTCGGTCCATATCTTTTACTTTTATAAACAGTTATAATGATACACTTATACTATATTTAGAACTGCATAAAAAACAATAATAATTGACAAAATTTGTAGCGACTTATGTCCTTTAACTAACTAAGTGATCTAGATTTTGATTTTTGAACACACTAATTCTTAAATATGAAATAAATCATGTTTAAAACTCACGATTTTTTACAAAAATTAGTCACTACTTCCAACTACATACATGTACCATGGTCCGAAGAAAAAAACAAAGAACTCCATGAAGGAAATGCAAGATGGAAATAAAAGACTAATTTGTCTTGTATCGTTGTGCATTCTCTAATTAAACCCTGTTCTTGCTAGCAACCATGTATAAAACATTATCTGTGTCATATCACTCCTATCGCAGATAAAATAAATTCCCTGCCGTATACTCAACATTCATGCATGCTCTGCCACACATGCTCGTATTTTTTTGCTAAAGTCCAACTTGACTATTGACTAATAAGTAGGAATGATTTAATTTTGAAAATCTGGGTAAAAGAAAAGACATTGTCCCTCGTTAAAGGGATGAGGCCATTGATAAGAGGGGGAAAAATGAAAGAAAAAGAAAATATATATGGATGGAGTAGGTAATAATATGTGAAGTTTCTGTTATCAAATATATATGGATGGAGTAGGTAATAATATCTGTTATCGTTGCTGGAATAGCACTTGCAGAGATGATATTTCATGAGGTTGATCCTTCTCTGAAGTTATGAAAGCAATGTGTGGAGACAAAGTTGGTTTGTAAATATTTGATATCAATTTTTGACAAAGTTGGGAATATTGGATCACAATTGCAAAATGGCTGAATTGGTTAGATTTAAGATGATTTACTTGGGCTTTTAGCTATTTTGTCTAGAGCATAGTTGTTAATATCATGCTATAGTGTTCAATGGCTTGTCATTGGTTCTTGCACAGTTGCAGTATGCTAAATGTATAGCATGGCACTATGCTACATGAATAGCAGTTGACTTTAAACATAATACATGTGAGTATAAAACGTGTAACTGTAAATTTATGTATAGCTTCATTATGACATTTGAAGAGTTGAGATTTATGTATATAGTTCCATTAATTAAAACTATAAGCTAATTATTAAATTAACTTGTAGCTCTCTGAATAAGACCTTTAACTTTGCATGGATTTTGTTGTAAAAAAATAGGGATGCATGCGTAGTATATGACGACCTCAGTTGTGATTGCAAAGGTTCATACCATTGATGGGACTGTAGAGTTCCTTAAACTTGATACTTTACTTGCAGGCATGCGTGCCAATTGGTAAAAGACTCAGAATGCCACAAGTTAACTTTGTATCATTTTAAAAATTTTATGGATCAAAATTATATTTTCATTTGGAATACTATAAAAAGACAATAAAACTCATGCAAGAAAAATACAAGGTTTTCATTTTTCACAGAATGTACAAATTAAATTAAAAATATTATATCCTCTTCAAAATATTAATGAGTTTTTTTATATAAAAATATTAATAATAATTTTTATACTTAATCAAATAGGAATGTAAATAATTATAGAACTAATAAAGTAATTAAAACTAGAGAAATATTAATATGAGTTTTTTTTATCAAAAAATATTGTTTTTGGCAAAAAACAGTTGTTTTTGGCAAAAAAAAAAAATAAAGCAAAGACACACTTTTGTGATGGTTTTTAAACCGTCAGAAACAGAAAAGATGAAAAAATAAAAAAAAAGTGAAAATAAATTTTGTGGTGGTTATTAGCTGTCACAATGATTTTGGCGGAATTACCAGTGTTTAACTAAAAGTTACCACAATTTTTTCTGACGTCGTTATTTCTGACAGTCAATCCTGACCGTCAGAAATTAATTTTGTGGCGATTAAAGAAAACGTTTTTTTAGTCGTCACAAAAATATCATTTTTTTTGTAGTGATTCAATCTATAAATGATAAAATGTTCCGCTCTCAAATCCTTCTTTGCCTATTTATATCTAATAAATTTCTCTAACTAGCTAACTAACCCCTTAACTAACTAATCAATATCCTAACTGTAGTCACTAAGTCTCCCTTCCTCATAGTCCTAACACTTTCTCTTGTAGAATCTTATTTTACATGGAGAATACTACACTCGAAAAAGTAAAAAACAGTTAGCAACACGAGTTGTGTAGATGTTAAATCTTTCCACTTTGGCATCTCATGTGTAAGAAATTCACCTCATTTTTCAGCTATGGCCTTTGAAGTTGTTCCCTTCCAATATACTTCTAATACTGTTTTATTATTAGAAGTAACTATCTAACAAGATTATTTTCAAAAATATAAATCTGCAACCTCAGCTTCAATAACTTGGTCCATTTATTCATGCCATGTGGAGGGATGGTTGATATGCACCTAGCATATAGTATTTCCAAGCTCAAATAAGTTACGAATTGCATTAGAATGAATGGTAATTGCTTCCAAATTGATAGAATTGTTGACAAATCTTCTTCAATGATGTTGTCACTCAGTTTATGTTTTTAGCAGTTGAAAAGAGCCAAAAAAAAGTGCAGAGGAAGAGAAAGCAAGATTACGGCGCCATCCGCGCCAGCTTTGGCGCCAGTCGCGCCAATCATGGAAGCAAGGGCCTCTTTTATGAATGACAGCGCGAGCAGCGTAAGGCTGGCACTAGTCGCGCTAGTAATGCTCTGCAATTGAGAAATTCTCTGTGATCTGGCGCTATCAGCGTGGTTAATGGGTGTCATTCGCGCCAGAACTGCTCCACAAATGTAAGATTTGCTGCCAACCAGCACGATCCGCGCTAGTATCCACGCGAGTCGCACCATAGTAAAAAAATCACCAGCACGATCAGCGCGGGACACAGATTCTGCAGTACTCTTCACTCTGCTAAGGGCAAAAAAGGAGATTCACTCCCCCAAGTATAAATATCAGAACCCAACACTGAGTGAAGGACTTTTGGACGAAAATACAAAGATTGAAGGTCATTTTGAGAGCTTAGAGGTGCTTAGCTAGGGCTTGGAGATTGTAAGTGCAAGTGGGATTCCTTCCTTCTTCTCCTTCTTCTCCTTGCTTGTTCTTCAGCTGGGCATGCTTCTTTTTAGGTTACCAAGGCCAACCATGACTAGGTTTGGCTAGTTCATATGTGTAGTTAGTGTCATATACTTGATGTAAACTTCCATTGGATTGTATTGAATGTTATTATTCTTTTATTACAAGTTATTTTACTTCACTTTGCTTGAATGAGTTATTTCTCCTTATTAGACTTGATCATTCTAATAATGTGTTAAGAGTTAGGGTTCACAATAGGAATATTGGGGTTCTAGTCTTGGAATTAAGTGAAGTAACTTGCTTTACATTACCTAGGAATAAGAATGTATGTTTGTAGCTTATTCAAGGTGTTACTTAATGCTTAACCCTAGGAAAGTTACTAAGGAATTAGGGCTTTTAAGTGGGTTAAAGAGTTATTATCACTAAGGAATTAGAGAGTAACTAATATGTTGATGAAACACAACTGCTGAGTAACTTGGATAATCGATAATAGTAAACAATATGAATCTATTGGTAGGAATCATCGAGTGTGGGTGCCCTGACTACTCTTTTTCTCATATTGTCATAACTTAGCTTCGTTGTTTATAATCAATAGTTATGTTTTAATTTCTGTCTTTAATCTTACTCATTCAAACACACAAACCACTCTTTTACCAGACATTCATTGTCCAACTTTTAGATATAAGTTATAATACAATTGGTGCACTAATCCTCGTGGGAACGATATATCATTTTATCACTTTATTACTTAAAACGAACGGTATTCTTGCCGAAATCGCAACAATGGTAGGAAGAATGGTGGCTTTCTGTAGCTATATATGTTTCTACATTAGTTCTAGCCTTCTAGGTGCCTTCTGATGACTATCTTTTAGGTTCTTTTGGGATCAATGATTGCAAACTATTGCTTAAAGATTGTGTTGTTTTACAATTTTACATTTAGTGTAATGGTAAGCAAATGGCTTATCTTCTCTTTGCAAGTAATCTAGGCGTACTTTTTGAAATATCTTATGGGTCTAGGATTCTAGGAATACTGTTGCAATTGCACATGATCTCGCTCAAATAGTTACGTTAGTATTATATGGTTGTATGGATTTTTTTTTCTTCTTTTCTTTTCTTATCGTCCCTCTCTGTTTATTTGCCATATAGTGGCATTTAAGGCTTGAAGTGAGTCTAAACCTAGCTTAATTAAGCTTTAACTTTGTAAGAAATCAAGTTCTTTTCCATGGCTCAGACTCAACTCACTTTAAGCTCACGAGCTATTTAACCTTAATGGATTAATGTGGAGTATTGCCCTAATAGAATATTTTAAACTCCATGAGTTACTCAACTTTGTCATTTAGTAAAATTCATGGGTTTTTTATTTATTTATTTAAATGTTCAGTTGAAAATAATTTAGTCAAATAACAATCCTCACAATTTCCAGAATTTCTTGACGAAGCAGCATGTAACAACAATCCATCCTAAAAGAAGTTAATTCAGAAATCCAAAACGATTCTTCCAAACAGAACCAAATTGTAATCAGAAAGATTAGTGTCTATCCAAACACCATGTCAAAATAACACTTGTTTCATATCTTGTACTCTTTTTTACTAAAGCAAAGGAAAATCATTGTACGATTGATTTCAATAATGAATACAAAATTCATTTATGAAATTCTCTTTTAACATAACAGCTGTCAAAACAGTTATTATTAGGCAAATTTAAATAAATAATACAAAAAAATAAAAATTTAAGAAAATGAGGCAGTTTTCAAACTATTTTGAAAAATGAGGCTGTGAAACACGCCTGTAAAAAAATCCGTAGCTAAATCGGTCGCTAAATGTTTGCGATCGAAAATTCCGTCTCTAATTCGGTTGCTAAGTATTTGCAACCACGAATTCCGTCGCAAAATGTGTTAGTGACTGAAATATTGTATTTTTTAATTTTTTTTAAACTTAAATCGTTTAAAAATTTACAGTATAATTTTGGCAAATAGATATACCAAAAAAATTACTTTATTTCGATTATTTGGCAAAAAAAGAATGTGTATAAAATAATATATATATATATATATACTATTTTATAAAACTAGTCTTAGGACCCGTGCGCATACGCACGGGACGGCTCCGCTTCGCTCTGCCGTTCTATGCTAGATTTGTATAAAATATTTTTAACGTTTAATGATTAAGAATTATTGTATAAGTAAACTTAAAAATAAAAAGTAAAAGCTAATAATAAATTAAGGACTCCACTAAGAAATGGAGAGTGTTTCATTGAGTGTTTGAGGAATGAAATCAATAAACACTAATGTATCATTGATTGTTTGATATGAATTATGTTAATTATTTTTTTTAAATACAACTTTTTCCCCATAACAGTTCGCCCATGATGGCCCAGAGAATAATTATTTTCGATAAATAATAATTGTAATTGATATCATAAAAAAATGAAATTAAAACTAATTTACATTATGATATGGTGAGTAAATAATTAAAATTTTAGTTATGCTTTGTGAATAACCAAATATAGTAAGACTTAATAATGTGAAATACATAGTATTCAAAAGTTGTAAGATAAGTTGATTATTTTGATTACAAAACATAGCATGATCATATAGATTTAGTTAACAAAAAAGAAATAAAGCTAGAATTAAGGCTTTGGTTTTGTTAAATTTAGTAAGTTGTAATTAACCTATGTACCAAATTATAATATTGTTTGTCAGATCACGAAACTCCATGATAATTTTGAAGTTTTATTTCACTATTATTTACCCATATTTTATATGATTAACATTTGAAAATAAATAATATATGTAATAAAAATAAATATTGTTAATTATTTTATATGTAATTATGTTAAATGCTTTTATATGTAATTATGTTAAATTCACATGATAAGTTTGGTTGTGTTATTTTCTAATAAATTTATTAACTAAATATCATCATGTTGATTATCATATCAATTGAATTTTAAAAAAAGAGTTTAAAGGGAGCAATTATGCATACATTAACTACTTTAGTAAGCTCTTAATTTTTTTTAAGACATACATTGAACTGCAACGACACCAGAAAGGGAGTCATTTCCACATCTTTTAGTTTTGGTAATTGGTTTAGCATTCTTTTTCTTCAAAACCTTCTTTTTTGATAAATTATTTTGTAACAAAACTACTTATTTAAAATATAAATTTATTGTTGTATCGAAACAAATAAATATTTACTAATTTTATTAA
>PYAF01001301.1:545180-556428 GCA_007407185.1 Glycine tomentella | reverse complement strand
CTTATTTAAAATATAAATTTATTGTTGTATCGAAACAAATAAATATTTACTAATTTTATTAATTATAGTAAGAATTGAGGTTAATTTTAAATATATTAACTAAATTATTTTCTAATATTATTTATTTTCTAACAAATATATTGAATAAATATGATTAGCTAAATTATTTTCTAACAAATATATTTACTAAACATTATTTCCAGTAAAAAAATGTCTATTCTAAATATTATTATGATGGTCATCGTAATAATTGAATTAAATAAAAATAGTTTTAAATTTTCAAATATTGATTAAATTTAATTAATGAAACTATAAATATTTATATTATTTTAAAATGTGACCACTTAATTTTACTATTATTTTCTAATTATTTTATATGATGAAATTTTAAAAGAAATAACATATTTAATAAAAACAAATATTGTTGATTGTTTCATATATAATTATGTTAAAAAGTGAAATTAAAACTAATTTATATTATGATAAATAGTGAGTAAGTAATTTTTTTGGTATATCTATTTGCCAAAATTATACCGTAAATTTTTAAACGATTTAAGTTTAAAAAAAATTAAAAAATACAATATTTCAGTCACTAACACATTTTGCGACGGAATTCGTGGTCGTAAATACTTAGCAACCGAATTAGAGATGGAATTTTCGGTCGCAAATATTTAGCGACCGATTTAGCGACGGATTTTTTTACGGGTGTGTTTAAACACGCCTAAATTGGGAGTGTTTAAACACGCTTAATTTAGACGAGTTTAACAACCCCATTTTTCGAAATAGTTTGAAAACTGCCCCATTTTCTTAAATTTTTTTTGTATTATTTATTTAAATTTGTCCAGTTATTAACATATAACTAACAGAACATAGAACTACCTAAAAATGAACAAACTCTATATTATATTAATATGTTAATACATTTGACAGAATTGTTCATTTATCAAGTGTCAGCTAACTGTAATATGCCCCTCAAGTTGGATGGTATATCTCTAAAACATTCTGCTGAAAAAAAATAATTAGTGGACAATTCTATACTTGATGTTAATTAAAAAAGCAATGAGTTCAAGCTTTTGAGAAGTTCGACTCTATGGAATGACCCGTCACTGTGTATAAACTTTTTCAACGCATGATATGTAAAAAATATTGTAAGTTCTCTTGTTCCAGAAAATGAAAAACTCGCATAAGAAATGCTAAAACATACTTTTTTTATTGATTGAAATTTATAAAAAAAATCATAAAAATTTGTGGGTCACATATCTTATTTACTGATTTTATTTACTAATTTTGTAGTTTTCAATAAATTATAACAAAAAAAATGTGTTCAAAAGAAAAGAATGTATTAGAAAATATGTTCTTATCACTCTTCAAGCTTGCATTATTTGTCATTGAGTTTTTAACAGCTATTGTTGTACTTTGCATTTCTTCTTTTTCTGATTTATTAAGATCGCTTCGTTGCTCTGAAACCAAATGTAGAAAGATCAAGTTCCTTGTGTTAAATGTTCTGTGCCTCTCTTTTTTGGTTTGGGTATGCTCTATATCCCACAATTGGAGTTACATGTAAGTGATTCTCTTTATCCCACTTTTTGTTGTAAGGAATTTCAACAAACCAAAATTTATCATCATAACTTCGTGGCCAATTAACATTAATCTAATATTCAAAAATAAATAATTAACATTACTCTTTGGTTTCGTTCATTAATCATTGTCACTAAGATGTTATTGCACACATTTTCACGCGCACATTGACTTGACAGTGAAATGCACTTGGCAAAATGCCCTAAGTTAATGCGTGATATTGGCGCAAAACCCGCACGCTGTATGAATCCACCTAAATCGGAAATATGATTGCGTATTACCCAAATCCAAATATTTTTTTAAGGCAAATATTATACCACTTCATCTAAGTATGTAAATATATATTACAAAATATTATATATAACTATACAAGATATTAAATAAAACAAAATATTATATCATCAGTCGCATGAATCAAACTATGTTGAATTATTTTAACTTGACATGTGATCTCTAGTTTGAGTTATAGATATGTAACTTAGTGTTAAGCACATAGATAAAGAGCTTTAATGTTAAAATTGTCCCCTATGAAATGAAAGATAAAACAATTTGTTTTAAAAAATTGAAATTATTTTTAGAAATAGATTTGATTCGACGACTTAGTATTTAAAAAACAGAAATAAGTAACTTCCTCCTTGTTCTAAGCGAGTATTTGAATAATATTAGGTGATTAAAATATTTAATACAAATTATCCAATAAACATGATTTTGAAATTTATTGGAATAAACTAAAAATTGTTTGAACGAGTTTTTCAAGCTTTTCTAGATGCCACCTTAAATCAATGGCCGGTTTATATTGCTTGTTACATTAAGTGGCTTTCCCTTATCATATTGGACGAAAATGAACGGATTGAGGTACTTAATTGACTCTTTGGTTGGTTCTAAGTCAGAAACACGATGAATATTGCACATATTGTGGGAAAGGGAAAATAATAAAACAATCGTAATAACGTTTGGAAAATACTTTAAAAAGAAAAAGTGTGGCAAACAATCTGACACCCCATTTAAGTAAATTAAAAGGAAGTGGGATATATGAAAGTCAATTTATTGAAACAAGAAAAAGCAATGGAACGTATAATAATCTGGGACATTGTTCGTCTTTCTAGATGAGCTATAACATTTTATATTGAATCATAAACAGACGAGCCTTATTCGAATCCATTGTTTAATTCACTTTTTAATGGGGGGTACCAGGTGAAGGATTTGTGTGCCAAGTGATGGAGTAAGTACTCCTAGAGATTGTAAAATTTTATTGGAAAAATAAATTACACATTAAATGTATAAATAACTATACTTCATAATATATATATATATATATATATATTAATCTTTATAATAATTATTTTAAAAACTATATTAACATTGAATAATAATATAAAACTATTTACATATAATTAACTATTAAATTTGAATCCATTGTTTAATTCACTTATTGATGACTTGGAAGGTTGGGAAGTCTGATTGGAAAAGAATTTGCAGGCCAAGGCTGGTTTTGAAGAAGGCAGTACATGCTCCACGTGAGCCAAGCTCAAGTTCTTCTACTGTTTCATTGACAAAAAAAAAAAAAAAAAACAACAGTCCCTGCTTTTTGGGTACACCTTCAATGTAATTTCAATTCTAATATGCAATAATATGGGGTGACACAAACCAAATTATTATTTTAATTTGATTCCTTTAATGTTGGCGGATATAAATAAGAAGTTTCAGTTATTGTCGAAAAGATTAACCGTTGCACGTTGATAATTTAGGACGAGTAAGATTCGACTAAGTTTAGAAAATATTTAAGTTTAAATTGACCAAAATTATCAAAAAAAATTTATTGATTTGAGTAATATTTGACTTATTTTTTTAATTAAGAAGACTTTAGATTGTAAATAAAGAAAATATTATTTAATTAAAAAATTATTAAAGATGATTAATTAATTTTCGACAAAAATTAATTATCAAAAAAATTGATAGATCCTTTCCACTAATATCATGGGTAAGAGCATCTTTAATGGTGGATCTCAAATAAAAATCTTAGATTATTTTTTGGTGGATCTTATAGTACCACATAGGATTGAAAATCTTTCAAAATCTTTCTAATTTTTTTTTAATGGTAAATCTCATTTTGAAATCGTAAGGAAAGAGAAAGAGGGAGAAAATTTATTCTTTTTTTTGAACAATGTACATATCTTGAAGGATTTTCTACAAGAACTCATCCTTCACGTTGGAGATCTCTTCAACTCTTTTATTTAGAAGATCTAGTGAAGATCAAATCTTAAACTTAAGATCCTTACTCAAGATCTTATACTAAAGATGTATAAAAAAGTTATCAAAGTTAATTGATTTTGATAGGTTTAAATTGTTTAAAAAATATTGACAATATGAATCTAACTAGCTTAGGGATATACCATATGCTTTTGAGAGTCCAAACCTCTTCCACTTGAACTAGTCATTGTTGATAGATGACATGGTCTATTAATAAAAGTAAAATAAAAACTGAGAAAAAAAGGAAATTATATAAAATAAAAAAATTGAAGAATAATCTCAAAAGTCAATCATTTTGAAGAATTTTTTAAATATTGATATAGATAGATGGTATATTTATTTTTTTAAAATATTTTTATGTTATACTATTTATTTTAACCATTATACTAATTAACATGATAAAAAGTATGATGTATGCTTAAAAGTATATTATTTTTACTTTATTTTAAAGTTGAAAATATTTTACGATATATTATAAGAGGAATAGTAGAATACAATATAAAATAATATATTAAACGTAAAAAATGTAATTAAAATAAATTATCCACAATAAAAAATTACAAAATTTTAAATTAATAAAATTAAATTTATAAATACAACAAAATATATTTTTTATGAATAGATAAAATTAAAATTATACAAAATGAAATATAAAAATGTCTATTTATATTATTTAATATTTAATAATAACTTAACGAATAATTTTATTTAATATTTATAATTTAATAAGTTAGTTTAACAATTTTAAGTTATTAGTTAATTTTTTTGCTTTCACCTAAATTTTATCTTTCAACTAACTTATAGCTTGAATGTTTGCTTTAATAAATTTCAAAATTCATGACCAAGACTATTGTCTACAACTGGAGAGACTTTCTTTGAAGAAGATGTTGCTTTGGAGGCACATGAAGAAAGCCCAAATTTTATTGAGTGGGAGAGGTCATACTTCAACTCTAACTTAAGAATAAAGCTTTCTGCCTACAAAGAGAAGATCAGATGCATATAAAGCTTATTTTAGATGGTTGGAGCATTTGAACGTTACATTGTCATTCATGGTTGGCACAAGGTTCTCATGCATAGTCACTCCCAACACTCTCTTCAAGATAGTTGTTGACAAACAGACTCCCTAGTTAAAGGCAAACTACTACAGAAAGGGAAGTTGTTGTTAATAGAAGAGGACAAGGATGCACCCCAACTAGATACATTAAGGTTCGATCATCCTGGTCACCTTTTCAAGCATGAGATTGAAGCCATCGAGAGGAAGCAAAAACACACAAATTTGGATTGGTATGCTATGAGGCGGGTAGACTCAAGGCACATTGCTCAGGATTGAAACCTGATTAAAAGCCTCCTGCAAATAGAGTTCAAAGGGAGATTGGTTGTTGCTACCTGACCATTTGGCACACATGTTTCACCATAGAGACTCATTTCAATAAGATCAGACCATGGAAAAAGGAATTTTATGTTGAGTCTGATAAAGACTATTCCTTCATTGTCCATTTGCCATATTCAAGGTTCTTCTTCACGCTTCTGGAGGGACCCATCATTGAAGAAAATCCTGAGTTGAGCATTCAACCCTTTGTGCCCCAACTCTCTCAGGAGTATGTAGCAACGCTTAAGGCCAATTTGTTTAGGACAAGAGAAGTTATGAAGCAGACTCTTGAGGACAAAAAAATGTTCTTTGTTGACAAGAGGCAGTATATGGTGATTGACTTCTTCTACAAGAAGGCAACTGGTTAAAACCCTCCAAGACCCAAGACTTCATCCCCTCTACCTTCTCCAATCAATTTTGTTTTAGACTCTAACTCAGATTCTTCTGATGATGAGCTTCCAAAGAGCTTTTGATGATCGCCAATCAAAAGGGGGAGAAAATATTGTAAAAGTTGAACATGTTTGCATCATCTAAGAGGGAACAAATCAAGAGAAACATCAATCTCAAGAGAGTAATCTATTTTTCTCTTGTTGATTTATTTTATTCATGTACTCAAAGCACATCGTCTTGGTGTGAAAATCTTTTATGAATAAAATTAGATGCTCTTCAGATTTTACCTAAAAATCTTTTGTCTCATATATATTGTGTCTAAAAATATGTCTCTCTCTCTCTATATATATATATATATATGTCTATCTCAAGATTTATTTCACATCTTTTAAAGTTTGATATTTGTTTGACATTATCAAAAAAGGGAAAGATTATTGAGTCATAAGACTAATTAGGTCCCTCAATAATTTTGATTAGATGCAAATAATTGCAATGTTTAAAAGATGTGTCTTATATGCCATGAGACGGATGCATTGTATCCACATTTGAAAGATCAGATGGAAGCAGACAAATGCTAAGCTTTGGAAAAGAATTTAAGAGTTTATTAAATACTTTGTGTCTAAGACTTGTTTAATTTACAGGGAATGTCTTGAAATATTCTTCCTAGGATCTGTCAAAGGTCAAGGAAGTAAGAGAATAATCAAGTCTTAAAAGAACAACATCTCTTCATCTTAAAAGACATGCCTTCCTACCCATGCTGGGAACAAATTTGCTCTAAGCAAAAGCACATTGACTTATGGTGAAGTGTGGTTCAAGAAAGCTAAAGAGTGGTGTTTTAGCATGGAGGCAATGCATATTTAATGCACTAATGGACACATCTTCATATGTAAGCTCTCAACCAAAAAAAAAAGAAGTCATTTAGTGACAACAAACACTTTCTTAAAGACTGCCTATAAATAACAAAAACTTTGAAGAAAAGAAGACATAAACCAACGGGTTAATATTTGAAACTTGTTGTTCCCTCTTCTTTGAGCTCTGTAATTTCTTAAGTTGTAAAGCTCTCAAAATACTTTGTATATCCTAAAAGAATAGACTGAGTGTTTCATTTGTATAATCATTTCTAAAACGTTTAGAATTAGTCACTGAGTAAACCTACATCAACAAATCTTTTGATTTGTTTAGAGCCAACAATGACTTGGTAGGACAAAGAATACATAATATATTTTAAGCATGGGAAAAACTCAATTTATAAGAGTTAGAAGCGACCGTAAAAAATACTTGTAACTTTAATTAAAGTTAGAGAAACTTGGTGGAGTGCCTAAAATTTGACCTAGTCTTAGTGATAGAGACAAATCACTATAATTTTTTGTGTCTTATATCTTTTTCTTTTTTGTTTTAACTAACAAAAGGACTTGAATTTGATTTTGAATTTTGAAAAGTGTTTTAATAAAATATGTTGTTATTGTCTCATCATAACTATTTGTGAAAATTTTGTTTTCAATTTAACAAAGTTTTATAAGAAGATAGTTTTAAAAAAGGCTTACAATATAATTATTTTAAAATTATAATTCAAATATCTTTTTGTGATATTTGTCTTTACATTAAGCAACATTACTTAACTATTTTTTATTTGAGCATATGACTTGAGAATGTGTTGTTTAAGCGCATGTTTGGGTGACAACATCGTGAAAAAAAATCATAATCAACATCACGTTAGAGCCACGACAATACAATACAATTGTTTCTTGGAATTCACGGTGATACTAGAATTTTTTGCCCCGAAATTGATTCTTATTTGTATCGAAACACACTAAATAAACAACTATTGCTTAACTAGTTCAACCAATTAACTTTTATATAATATTTACTGATTTTATTGATATTAGTTTCTAAAAAATTAGTTGATAAAAAAGTGATTTTTTAGAAGCAATTATATTTTTTTTTCATTTATAAAAGAGCTTGTATCCGAAATTTGTTTAATTGTGAATTTGCCATTCATAATAAGGTTGATTCAAGCAAAATTACCTCAAATAAAGACATAAAAATAAAGAATACCTGTGCTCTGAAAAAGGAAACATACTATACATAGAGAGAGAGAGATGAATACATTAAATATATGGCTACATTTAGATTCTGAGGTGGGACCGAGAGTTATGCATGTAGGAATGTGGACCCTTTTTCTCAGAACTGGTAATATCCAAAAGACGTTAAAAATGAGGCATTGAAATTGAGAACGTGAGTGGTTGCTGACTTGGCCAACCGTTTCCTGTCATCACTTTCACACGTACACTCGGTCACAGGCAGTAGCCAGTAACTCATTTTAAAGCAGCAAATTTCTAAATTCATATGTAGCATTATTAGTTTTTATTATAGTTGGATTTTCTTTTCCACATATACATTTTGAATTGATTTTTTTAGAAAGGAATTAAATATGTTTCACCTCAATTAATTATCCACTTAAAAAAACGTTATTAGCTTTGAAAACACGTTTTTGTTTTTTTAATTGTCAATTATATAAATTTTTTATTTTTAAAATTTGTTAACAAGAGTAATTCCTGTATGTTTTCTTAAAAACAAGAAATAAAATGAAATAATGCTATGTTTTATTATTAATAATAATAATAATAGTAAAACATAAAACATTTCTTTCAACTATCATACACTATAAATTTTAAGAAAAAAAAATCAAATTTTATCTTTTTTTTTTAATATCATACATGGACATTTTGTTTACCCAAAGTGCGGTTTTTATATTATTATTACGTAATTATTTAATTATTTGGGTTTTCTTCTTATTAGCAAACTTTAACTTACAAGAAATAATAATAATAATGCATAATCAAATAACACAATGAATCCTGAACAAAAAAACACAATATATAGAAATTAAATTATTATTTTTCCAAAATTATCGGACAAGTGAGTAATAGGAAGGAAATCAGAGAGATTTGTTGGGATATTGTGGACTTTATAGAATGCCATTTGCTTAATAAATAGAGTTGAACGATTCTTTCCTTGTTTTCTTATAATTATATATGGGGATGGAAATTCCTTAAATGCCGTGTAGCTTAAGTGAAAGTGAAATCTTTATTCTTCGAAATGATTATTTTTTAAAATTTAAAATTAGCTAGTGCTGTCGAATTTTAAAGAGTATTTATCTATTTTATTTTTTGAAGATATTTATCTATTTGATGATAACTACTAAAAAAACTACTACAGTAAAGAGTATACGTGGTTATAATATTATATTTTGAAATCTTTAAACGAATAATTAATGAGAATGTAGAAATAAAAATTAGACAAAATAAAAGACAAACAAACCCTATATAATTCAATCCTATATTTATTTTATACTATAAATTCAAGTTCTGACATTTAAAAATGAGACAACTTTTCTACATATTTTTGTTTCTATAAAGTAGTCCTGTATTATTTTAATTTTGTGATTGTCTTATAAGCTTCATATAAATTTAAATTGATATTTTTTTTACATAATTATCTATATCAAGTTTAATGAAAATTTTCATTTTTTATTTATTTTTAAATGATATTTATTTTTTTTAATATAAACTATAATAATGTATTTAGAAACTAATATTAAAATAAAATTATTGAAAGAGAATAAAAAGTCAAGTATTGTTTTTAGGTACAAATTCTTTTAAGCAAAGGTACAAATTCTTACACACTTTCTTTACGGTCTGAGGGTCAAAGTTTTAGCTTTTTGAGTATAATTTTTATCCATTAATTCTCGTACTGTTGAATATTTTTTTTTTTGGAGTTCTCTTACTTATCAATAAGGAAAACATTGAATACTTTTTTTAATTTCCAATATATTAAATATATTTATTTATTGTTTTTTTTATAAAGTATTAAGAAAGAGGATATGATGTTTACTCTATTCGGAAATGAATTCTTTCTATTTTCTCTAATAAAGCTAGTTTTTGTTTTTTAAAAAAGAAATCCTCCTAATGAATCATTCAATTAAAATGAAGGACTTTTGTTTTGAGCTGCAAATCTACGAAGAATTTGAAAACAAGAATCCAATTCTTACAAACATGACAAAAATCTGCTGTTTTTTCTCCACTAGTGCTAGTAAAAAATAAGCAAAATAATAAATCTACTACATAAATTCGACAAATTACTATAAAATAAAAGACTTTTCTAAAATGAAACAATTCTTTAAACGTTAATTTTTTTGGACTTCTTATTTTAAAAAAGAACATCAACGGGTTCAACCAATATCAGGTCAAAATTTATTAATTAAGGTCCACCCTGAGTAGCACTAATATTTCAAAGGTTTTTCCTAATTAGTGTTATTAAAGAATTATAAGAAGAAATTATTTACTTTTGAAGATCACATGAAAGAAAAAAATTTATAAAGAACATAATTTTATATATCATAATACAAACTTTTCTTTTTTTTGGAATGTTTGTTTCACAAATAACTTTTATAATCTCAAAAATATTATTTTGAAAATAAAACATTAGAATGTTATTCATAAAAATTAGTTTGATTAATTATAAAATTAGTTTGATTAATTATAAAATTAGTTGATTAATATTTTTTATATTCCTAAGAATAATTAAGACATATGTTTGGTTAAATTATTTTTTTCTTATAATATATATTATAATTATTAAAATATTCTTATTATATTAAAGATGTTATTTTTTTTCATAATACATACAATTTTATTATAAGACCAACAAATGATAAATAAAGTGTAATCAAAATGTTATATATCCCAAATTTTCATGACAAAACCCTTCTCACTATTCATTTACTAATTCATTAGAATATGACCAAAAATATAGATATAAATATCCGCACTACATCAAACATAAACAATGAACAATTGTTGAAAAAACCAAAAATTATTGTGAATAAATTTATGAGATTAACAATAAATAAAAAATTGACACAAAAACAAATTTTTTTATAATGACAAAATCAAAGAATGTAAATGAATGAATCACTAAGAGAAAAGTATGATAGTAGATAAAAAAAAATATATGTATATATTTTTACTAACAAAGAAAATTTTTGTCCCTTAAAAATAAATAGTTTCTATCCTAAGAATAAATATTATTGAAAGTGAAATGATTGATTATCCAAATAAAAAATACACCCAAAATTAATTAATTTATTACTTCATAACAAACACAAAATTATTTTTTCTCCCCCTATATTTTGTAAATGCCCCCTTTGTTATTTCCATGACCAATGCCTAAGAACACCAGAGCACCCATTAACATTTCTCTATTTCAAAACTTACAATTTATTTATTTCTCTTATTACACGCCATGTCTTACAAATGCACATAGCAATAGCCGTTTCTTCTCCTCTCTCTCTCTCTCTCTCTCTCTCTCTCTCTCTCTCTCTCTCTCTCATTTTGTGAATACCCAGCCAGAAGAAACCTTCACATTTATAAATCATAACACATCATATTCTTAAACCACAATCATTTTTTCATATAACGTTCGGTGTTTTTTGCCTACACGCTTTCGAAAACACATGAAGATGGTTCTGTCAAGGTTCTCTGTGCTGCTGCACATTGCTCTGCTTTCAAGACTCTGTTTTGGTGGCGACCCAACTGTTTTCACTGAACTTCGCGTCTCATACACCACCGTTTCTCCTCTGGGTGTTCCTCAGCAGGTTTT
>PYAF01001301.1:493420-531987 GCA_007407185.1 Glycine tomentella | reverse complement strand
AGACTAAGGTTTTCCTCATCCCTATCAAGTCATGCTTTGAGTGGATTGCTTTGTCTCTTCCAGTTGCCTTCCAAAACCCTGCTGCTGTTGCTCTATTTGTGCGAGTTCCAGTTGGATACTTCTTATCTTTATGGCTAAAGAAGTACCATTCATTTTGCTCTTGTGCTCCTATTCTGCAAAGCTCTTCATATTTTCAAAACAAAAAGGAAAAAGAAAGGAAACCAAAAAATTAATGATATATCGTTTACAAATAATATTATTTCATGTTGATTTTAAATTCTATCAACTAATTAAGTTTAATTGATACTGAGATTATAAGATTGACTAATTAGTGGTGAAGAAAAAATAAGAGAAAATATCATGGGATGTGGGTTTGAATTCTTCATTATGAAAAACTAATAACTAATATTTTTGATAAAAAAAAAGAGTTTAATTACTACCTTGAAGGTCCCATGGCTCAATTTTATAGAGGTCAACATCTTTTATGACATCGAGGTCAATCCTTCTTGAGGTAACTTTCTTCCTTAGGTAGTAATCAACAAGCTCTTCATCAGTCGGGTGGAATCTAAAACCAGGGGGAACATGGGAAAAATTATTCATATTCTCCCTCTCTCTTCTGAGCCCTGCGTGTATAGAGTACGTATAGATATATGATACCATTCCCTTGTATGTTTATAATTGCTATGCCAAATTAGTGTTATTAGGAAACTCATTTGATAAGGTATGCATGCTTGGCTTTCAATCCACATTTTGACAAGTTAATTATACATAAATATATAAATAAAATTCAGTATATGTGTATTAAAGCTAATACAATTGATCGATATTGTAAATAGTGTTCTACTCTTCAAGCAAAAGCTTGTGCTGATTTAGTTAAAATTAAAGTAAATAAATGGAACAAGGGATAAGACACGCAAAAGCTTGAGTTACCAAATGGAGAGATAAAGTCTTCTGTATCATTATGATTTTGAAGCTACTTGAATCTCTTTCAAACCTCTAAAATCGATTTAGCTATTCTCAATTGACAAAGAGCGAGAGGTTCTCTTGCTTTCTAATAAGACCAGTTTGGTCATTATAATAACATATAGTCACGCCTGATTAAGAATTAATGCATATATATGAATGTTAAGAATGCACTGGAAAGTTTCTGTTATGTATTTTTTCTACTTTTTTTTTTTTTTTTTTATCCTGTCCATGTCTCGAACCTGAGACCATTAATATGGTGTTGCAATAAGCAAACCATTAGTCCAGGTTGAGGACAGGCTACTCAACAGCAATAACAACATGAAAAAGATGTAAGAGATCAGATGGTACTGCATGTTATTTATTTTATCTACTTGATCTTGTTTAATAATGCTTTCTAGTACGTTTTGGAAGGTTCATAGTTTGAAGTTAGAACCAGTTAAAAATAGTTATCAACTTGCCGTAAATTTTAACATAAAATCATACTATATAAAAAATGATGGGACGAGCTTCTGATTGAAGGAAAGTTAAAATAATTTTATGATAACTTTATGCAAACTCTGCTAGCTACTTAGTGACAGATAAATCGAATGATGAAGATTAGGGTTTACAACTTAGCCCATCCAAAATAAACACTCATATACCTCAATTCGGGAAAAATGCAGAAGATAAATTTCTAACCTAACTCACCATGAAGGACGGGACAAAATAATTGAACTGTTTGGGTAATTTCGTTAACTTTAATTTTAAGATTAGTGTTTTTTTACTCCTACACTTGTATTCTTTTGAGGAATTATATTTACATATATTCATTAATTCGTATACCTTTTTTATACGCATCATAAAAAAGTATAAAGTTTTTATATCCTATATATTATTGTTTATTTTGGAAGCTATTGCTCTCATCTCCTATATCTAATGCTTGATCCTTGCACACCGTTTTCCCTTTGTAAATAACCTACAAGGGAATCAGACGTAATTTTTAATTTAAACAAAATATATAATTAGTGTTAACCTTGAGAAAGACCAATATGACTAGTGCTAGAGGCCTAGATGTTTTACTTCCCAAAACATCTACTCAAAATGTGCACATATATTAATAGTAAAAATAGTTACAGATAACTAAGCCTAATTATTTCATTATTTCCTTAGCATCAAATGAAAGTGTTTCCAGAGATTTCTCGTATTCAATTGCAATCAAAGCTAGCTATAGCTTGTTATATATGCAAAACATTAGCCAAAAAATTAAAAGTAGGCTGGTTATGCAAAACACTTGACAAACACCATTACTTCTAAATAACGTAAAAGAGTGTGGAAACAGAAAATAAGAATGTTTGTTGGGTCTATAAAAAATTCCATATGAAACCGCTTTTTACCATGTCAGTATTTAATAATAATAAAAAAGTGAAATGATGGAACTGAATTGAATTGAATAAAACTTGTGATCCAATTTTATTTCTTGTTATAGAAATATATGTAGATGGAGAAAAAGCATGGCCATAATTATTATGCATGTGATATGCTTACATAGTCAACAGACATGCTTCAATAGACATGCACGATACACTACACAATAAGAAAACACACAAGTGAGTGTCACTCATTGGGATTCCCACTAATTCATAACCCATGCTCTCAAAAAAGGATAAAGTTCATCGTGAACCTTATTATAATTCGTAACAATAAATGCTTTAGAAATAACGAGATGCCAGAAGATATCGTCAAGCACATATAGCTAGAAAGTGGAGATTCAAAATGCAAAATGAATTGATGACAATCTTTTCTTTAAACACTTGCACCAAAGTTTTAAATCAGCAAAATAAAAGTTTTCACCACCGTCATATATCTAATTGCACCATAAACATAATATATAATTTAAGAAGAAAGAAGAGATGAAAGAGAAAATGGAAATTAATAAAAAAGAGTAGTGGGAGAGATCTAATAGATCATGCAACAGAAGTATCAAGTATGTATCTACCTTTCTCTCTTGGAAGCCACAGATCAAGGTGGTGCAGTCACAAATCTTCCACCAAAGATGAATATTAAAATCCCTTAATGTCTGAGAAAAATGATGAATTAGTCTATGACACTGAGATATGATGCAGTTAACTAAACAAGTATATATACCTCTCAATTTGACCAAATCAGACACAAATTTTCAATGCAAAAAGAGAAGAGAAAGAAGGAACCCAAGTTACTTATAAACATAGAACAGAAGCAACCTGACACGTGGTTCTTGAGAAAGAAAGAGGCAAAAGAAAGGTGAGGAAGAAGAGTGGAAGTAGAAAAGGGTGGAACAACGGAAGTGGGGTTAAATAAGAAGGGAAAGAAAAGAAAAAAGCAAATGTATGATATGTAGTTCTTTCTTCTTCTCTTGGAAGACGATTCGATACGATCGATCTCTTTGTTTTCTCGCAAAGAATAGAAATTGTGATGAGATCAGATAGATCTCACTGTCAGGGTGAGCTGAATTGGTGGGGAAGCTTAATTTCTGAGCGGAAAAATGGCAGACTAATAAGAAGAAAAGTAAGGAAAGGAAATGAGTGTCTCTATATTGCCACCTCTACCAGCAACCGATAGAGACACAATTCGAATTAACAAAGAGTGAAGAATGCAACAAAGGAAATTAAACTCTCTCAAAAGGGTCTCTTTCTTCTATCTATTTATCTATCTGCAAAAGCTTCTCTAGTTGTAAGTATGTGAGAGAGGCAAAGTGCAAACGGTGAAGGAAGAGGAAGTAAGGGCACTACCAATCACCAATTTAAAGGGCTCCACAAGGGCCCAAAAGATGCATAAAATTAATGAAATTAATATAATTAAAGGATGCCTCAATTGGAGTGATGATATATATATATATATATATATATATATATATATATATATATATATATATATCAAACACTTTATTTATTTATTATTTATTTTTATCAGTATGTATTTATCACTTATAAATCGCCTATAATTCTTACATTTTTCCTTTTTTTTCCCTCTCTATCTTTTGAATAGATTTTTGTGCCAACTAAACCTTTTCCAAATTTTAATACAGATAAAACTTATGTGCAATATCATAAGTGTTTTCTAGGACCTTTTTTTAATAAAAAAGCCAACAACGCATTCTCTAATATACTATTATTATTGATCAGAATTTATTAAAATTGATAAAATTGTCTAGTTAGGTCTCAAACTTTATATAATAAACTTCACTTATTATTTTGTAGTTTAAATAAATTTTAGTCAATAGAGAATGTTTTACTAAGCTTTTTTCATTTTCGATTAAGATTTAAGTTTTATCTTGGTAATTCATACATCAACCTTTTTAAGCTTAATCTTTATTATGTAAGTTATTAAGTGAAACTCTATAATTTCAATATAAAAAAAAAACTAAAAACATATGATACTTCATTTTGATTTTCTCTTTTTTACACTCAACTTGCATCTAAATTTCTCCTTTTTTATACTTACCTTATGTCTATATTTTCTCTCATTTTCTCATTATCACTTATTAAATATATGATTTTTCTCTTGATTCTTTATTATCCTTTGTATCTCTTATGGTGTATATTCCATGTGGAATGAGAAAATACATTTTATTTGCTTGTTACCGGTGTTGACGTAATGGAACAGCTTCCACACCCTCATGGAAGAAAAAAAAAAAGGTTAATTAACCCTTACACAAATGAGGCATGGTGGCCCCTCCTAGGCTCCCACTCCGTTCCTAGACCCTACCATTTCCACAATCTTCTTCAATTCTAAACTGTAATGACGTTGTTGTGATGATGATATTGGGAATGAGTGACTCTGGATCTCGTGGAGGGTCTGTTGGGACAATTGATCCTGATCATATGCCTAGTCTGAAAAGCTAGCTATTGGCTTCTATTGATGTCTCTTTCTAATTAATTCTGCATAAGTGATGGTTGTTCGACATATAATTAGGTTAATGATACAATATTTGCATACCATATAATTTCAGACACCTAATTTCAAGGTGGTTCCTACGCAGAATTAGAATGGTGGTATCTCTAATGATTATCATTGTACAAGTGAAAATCCTAAAGCCATAATTATTTTATTTGCAGTGAGACAAAAGTAATAGATAAATGCAATACTTTAAAGTTATTAATTAAGTACTGGTACTTTAAGATTGTAGCTGCTTACGTATTAATTCCATATGTAATACGTAACTTCTACTTATATCTTTTAATTTAATTTTCCTTTTCAACTTTGATCAATAATACAAATATTATATGTTTTGAGGGTTTGGTATAGGTAACTTATCATGGAAGGATGACCAGTTTTTGTATTCAGTTCCATATATGTACTGTACTGTATAAGGGTCGGAGTACTTGTTGTACCACTATTTAATATACAGTAGTGATTTAAACAGGTAAAAAAATACTAACAAGTGTCTTTATCTTATTGGTTAAGAAATTAAAATGATTTTTTTGTTGGAATATATAAAATTGTGCTGTTTATAATATATTTGCATTCTCTAATAATTTCTGCAATAAATATATATTGATTTTATGTGTGTTATATATCAATATTTATGGTCTTTCTCACATTACAAGGTTACAAGGTTATGTATCCCAGGTTTTTGAAGGTTTATCAATTTTTCTCCAATGAACTTATCAAAATGAGGTGGAAGAAAGCAAGACAATAAATGATATGTAGTGGAAAAAGCTTACACAGAAGAAACATTGTGTTTTCTCATGAGTAAACTTTTTTTGTTTGCGTATCGTTTAATGTCTTAGTCTCTTCTAATTCTTTTGTGATTAATTAATTATTTTTTGTAGTAATTTAATCCACCTTCCGAAGCATAGAAAGACTTGAGGATAAATTCAAATCCTCTGTTGTCGCATCATCTAATTCATCTCCAAGCTGTAAATTTCAGTGACACGCATAGCTAAGCAAAGACCACCTTATTGATTTCAATCTTGCCAAGCTATGTATAGTTGATGGGAATTGTTAAGAAGTAAATATATGACTCTAATTTTATAACTTCTGAGTTGTAATGAGTGTTATTGTTACTTTTAGTATATTAACTGTTGATGTGTTATGCAAAAGATGGAAGAAAAAAAAAAGAATATTTAAATATGAAATAAGTTACTTGCTTGGATCGTTGTTCGAAGATTTGGAGGAGAGGAATAACAGTTATTTGCAATTAATTCTTATGTTCTTGTTTATAATTATAATTGTGGAGATTTTTCTTTGATCTATCTAGAGACCTGTGATCTAGATCCTGCAGAAGATAAGACATTAATTTCGGGTGTTAGAGTAGTGCTATAGAAGTTAGGATTTCATATATAAACTGAAAGCAAGGAGAATACTATAGTTTTCTTAGGACATATTTGGTTCTTCTTAAGTACTGTTTTTGTTTTAAAGATGGTTTTATAAAAAAAAATCTACATTCTTCAAAAGTCAATTTCTAATTTAAGTTTTATTAAGTTCCGAATATTATTTCGAAAATAAATATTTTAAAACTAAAATACAGAAATAGATAAAAGTAATTTTAGAAAGAAAAAGAAAAAAGAAATACAAATATATAAACAAAGAAGAGAGAGAAAAGAGATAAGAATTCTCCGAACAAACCTAACTCTTCAAATTAATAACCAAGTAAAATATGTCGATGTATGACAAGACATAACAAACTTATGCTTATTAATGCACTTAATTGTTGGTACTATATCATTTATCTAACTATTATGATATGAGGATTGACATATTTTTTTTTTGGATCTTGTTAATCAGTGTCCTTAGGACACGGGTTAATAAATTTTAAAAACATATAGTTCTATAAAAAAGTCCAAAATTAATTTTATGGCCTATCATGTCCAACATATATATTTTTATGGTTACTCCTAACTCAAAACATGACAAACTAAAAAAAAAATAGACTTTTTAAGAGTGAATATCAGTTTTTTTAGTGCTGCATATCATTTATGGCATTTCATGCATTACATGATTGTTTCGATGGCTTCTCCTAACTCTTCCTAGGCTTCTAAAGGCTAATCAGTTTTCTTCAAAGAGCTTATCATGAACAAGGTAAAGAAAGCAAGACACTAGATGACATATAACAGAAGATAACTTAGAAGAAACTTAATTAGTCATTTCTCCTCGGTAAACTTCTTTTACATATTGTTTAGTTCCTCAGTCTCTTCTAATTCCTTTAGTATAAGTTCACTATTTTTCTTAGTAAAAGTTAATCCCATGGGCAAGCCCCAAAAATAAACCCTAAGCCATATGTTTCAACATCACATAAGAGAAAACAATAAACAAAATATTGAAGCATCATACAAATCCCACAGACAAAACCCCAAATGAAATCGTAACCCTATACACTTTGGCGTATAACAAGATATGTCAATTAGACATCAACATTCAACTAATTAAACAATTTATAAATCAAGAATTGAATAGAAAGGATAGATGAATAGCATCATTCATTGTCAAACAAGAATGCCAAGAAGAGATACGTACAATGGAAGAGGCTTGCTACCAATAACAAAGATTGTAATGGCGGTGCAAATAGGAAAAGAAAAAATCTTGCAACATTGAAGCACAAAAGAGTCTCAATATAATAAATATTGTATTAGTGGCTAGTTGGTGTAATTTAATAAAAGAAATAAAGATAAACTTATTGCAACATGGTACAAACAAAGGATAAACATGAATAACAAAAGAAGAAAATAGAAAAAATAAATGGAAGGTACAATATGTTAACCATTTAAACTTTATCAACATGTATAACAATAGCTAGGAAGCCACTTCTCTACAACTATCTTTCTAAAGCATTCACTCATCTCTTTATTTCAATATTGTAATGAGAAACATACACTAAACAAGCTTATATTCTTGACAACTATATTTGTTCCAATAATACCATATACATACCTAAGAAATCACATAAGAATCACAATTCAACTATTCCAGACAATCAAAGCATAACCATAACACAATCACAGTTCAATATCATGCTCTCCAAATTATGCCAAAAATTAAACCATAAGATATCAAAACATTTTACTCAATAAAAGATGCACTAAATACATGGTAATAGGTAATTAAACATTGATGGAAAAGTAACAGTACTTTTCAGCCAACAAATTAACATGCTAAAAGTGTCATATCAATCCGTAAACATCGAACTTCTTTTGCATACAGGTAGGTAACCAGGTCCATTTTCAACCTTAAGAATCATACATAAACTCATCAAATAATTAATTTTTGAGCACATTTAAATGAATCGAAAGAATCCTAACCAATCACAATTTACAAAACATACCTAAACCATAGATGAAAATGAACCTTACCAGAGATGGGTATCAAGTATTGGATTTTGGTGTCATCAATGCCGAAGACAATGGCGGGCTAGGAAAACCCTTAAACCGAGATTAAAAAACCAGTAATGGAACAAAATGCTGAAGAAAATGATAAATAAAAATGAAAAAGGAGAGTTCTTACCTGTACTTTGAAGGGTATGTGATGGCAGTGACAAAGACAATAACAAAAATGAGATGTGGTGGCAAAGGTATTGTGATAGGGTTTAGAGATTTTGAAGAGTGAGAGCGAGGGGAAGTTTGAAAAGAAATGGTCTAGTTGTGGTGGTGTTAGTGCCACAATGTGATGGCAGGTACAATGGTGGGGGTGGAAACGAGATGTGGCAGCGTTAGGGTTTCTAGGGATGAGTAGAGCAAGATTAAGAGGGAGTTCGAAAAGGAAATAAGGGAGAGTGAGAAGGAGTTCAAATTTGTAAGGTCATAGAAGCAATTGAACATCACCTATGATTCAAAACCTACGTAGAAAATCGAATTTGACTTCAGTTCTTAGAGAATCAACGTAGATAGGTGGCGTTAACCCTTCTGGTGTAGTAATGGCAACAATGTACTCATGGTGCAAAGTGCTGAAGCCAAAGTATGGGGTTTTGGGGGATGAAAGGGTATTTAGTACAGGGTCTTGGTGATGGAGACATTTGGGGAAGATGTTTGGGAGAAATAGTTAGGAAAACTAGATTGATAAAAAAAAACATCTCTTTGAAGATTGGGGATGAGATGACAGTGAAGTTTTGGCTTGAAAATTTGTTGGAAGAAGATACTTCGTCAAAAAAATACAATATGCTATATTGGGTGTGTTAGAGTTTAAGTGCACAATCTTAAAAATGAAATTAGCAAAAACATAAACAAAAGAAAAACACGAGTATTTTAATTGGTTCAGTAACTAGGAGAAAATTCCTTGTTACTTACATCCAAGGGCAAAGAATCTACAGTCCCTTTCTTGCATTAAGAATCATACCAAGAATCTCTACAACAGTGTTCAACAAAGTTACATAGTCGATCCCTCAATAATGACAATATGACTCAATATTACAGATAACACACAACGAAGGTTACAAGGAACTAGAAACAACTCCCTTACACAAGTGTTTTGGGCCAGACAACACTTAACCTCCATCAAATTCCTCTTCTCAATTCCTTGCAAGAAAACACCTCAGGCACTTCAAGCGAACCACACACAAGAGAGAACTCCACCTGCAATACAATATGAATAAGAATGAACAAAGACCTACACTACCATCATCTACACCGTTCACCAAACAAGCTTAAGGTATTAAGCGAAAGCCTTAAACCCTAGCAGAGCTCGATTACATTGGAAATGCGTGAAGAAGATGAAGAGAGAAAGACGGAAGCAGAGAGAGAGAGAGAAAAGGAAATGAATAGACCGAAAAAGAAAAAAAAATGAAAAGACACCACTCCACTTTAGTGCACAAATAAGCCTTTATATGTATATACAAAAAAGCCACAGTTAATAAAACACATTGTATCAGTACTTGGGCCTTTTGGTTTCTTTCTTTGGGCTCCACATACTTAGCAAGGTGGAAAGGAATTAAGGTTGTTGAGTTTGAGACCTAAGTTGGAGGAGGCAGTGATTTGAGTGGGAAAAATATTTGGTGGAAAGGTTTATGGAAGATATCAATACGATAAAACTCAATCAAGGGTTTTAGGATAAAAGGATATGGGAATACATAGCACAAGTACCTATTCTCTAAAATAAGCATACAATGCAGAACAAGGAGTCTATGAAAAGCTGATACCTCTTTTTACCAGTGTTTTTGGGACATCGCAATACCATCAAATGTAGCTTCCTTTGGGTGGAGAGTGTTCATTGACAGGGTACAAACTAAAGATAACCTCAAGAAGAGAAGCATTTATGTACAAGATCTTGACTACAGCTGTCCATTCTTCTGCCATTTAGAGGATGAAACTACTGCTCATTTACTATTGTCATTCAGGTTCTCATATTGTGCTTCTTGTCAAATATAACATTTTGCCCAACTTTTGCTATTTTATTTTGCAATGGCAAGTTTTCTTTGCGGAAAGAACTATTTCTTACTTGGCAAAAGGAAAGAATAAACTAAATACTCAATCTTGGTAGTAACATATAGCCAAGGATTCTTTTTAAGTATGCAAACAACTATCATTTACAAAAAATTTAAATTTTCTGGTACCTACTTCTTTGACGTACTTTTAATTTTGACATTTATTTTTATTTTTATCAAAAAGAACTAAAATAAAAAAACATAATTAACCATATATAATCGATGTTATCATTTTAATGCAATAAGTACACGAACATAACATATCAAACAGCTTGTTATCAATAATTCTCAAGGACTTTTGATTGTCTTTGAGTAATTAATTTGGTTATACGCTTACATAACAACTTTGTACTATAATAAATTAAAAAGAACTTAAAATAAATCATGCAAGCTCTTCAAATTCACCACACCCTTAATCATCGAGTCCAAATAAGAATGGAATCCCTGTGGCTGGTAACCATGATTTCCCGGCAATAAAATTCTCAACTGTGAATTTGGATGCTTCCGTTGCACTTGTTATGGCATGATAACCACCCCATTTCACTCTATCTCTCGTGGAACCCCTAGGACCAAGGTTCTTGTACTCTCCATAATACATAGTGTGGAGGGCAAAATCGCCTTTCCACTCCAACCACCCTGCAGGGTCTACCAACAAATCAAGGTAAGTTTGCAAGAACACGGTCCTTGAATATTCCCTCCATGGCCTGCCCAAGAAGGTTTTGAAGGAACTCAGCACAGGAACTAGGTCTTCAGCAGCCATGACACGCGAGTTTTGAATGCAAATCCCAGTGTTTTGATTAGGATCTGTTCTACCTGTTAGATATAATAAAAAAATTTGAAGTTTTGTATGTTATTAAATTAAAATAGGTTATATATGTATTTACTAATTACTACTGTAAAGTGGAGCAATTAATTTTTAAACTCATACGGAGTAATTAGAAATTTTGAATGCAATTCTGTCATCCAAATAAACTGATGAATAGTCATGTTAAATAAGATTGTTGACTTAATAAATATTTTAAAAAAAATTGGAAACTCACATTTATGATATAACAAAAATGGAGTATTGCTTACTCTCTGAAAATTGAATATCTTGGAGGTAAAATTTGTGAGTCTAAATATTTGTGAGTGGTTAATTAATAACAAATTTACAACAAGTAGTCTAATAGTTTCAATAACAATTTTTAGACAAGACTCTGATTCGATTATAAAATTTGGATTTAGATTTAACTCAATTCAATAATTACTTAAGTGATATATGATATAATAATAACTCAATATATAAAGGGTTACTCAATAAATTCAACAACAAAAATTGACTTTGATACATTTAGCATTTGAGTTTTAAACTCAATCAACCCCAAATTCTAGCTTAGAAAGTAAGGATTCTCCCATTTATACATATTATTACTAGCTACTTAATATGAGCTTTCTTATAATTAAAGGGATTCAAATTGGTTGAGGTACTAACAAAATATCGATCAGAAATAAACAGATAGATTTATTATACTTATATTTTTAACTCCTTCAACATTACCTTGTGCTGTTATGGCATTTTTCTGTTTCTGCATTGGCCTTCTTGCATATATATTGCAGGATTGGAAGACCACAGCGGCATTGCCAAAGATGAAGTCCACAGTGCCATAAATGTTGCATTCCTTGTAGAATTGCCTTTGGGAGTGGACATAGAGAGTGTCTTGGTGGCCTTCAAATGCACAGCGATAGAATACAGAGAGGTCAGCACCACAACGCAGTGCCACTGCTTGGTGGTTTTCTGGGCCTGCTGTGTTGCGGAATGTGATGCCACGTGCTATGAACCCATCTCCTGTCACAGCTGTAAACAATAGAAGTTTATATCTTGTGATTATGGATTTCTTTTTAATTTAATTAGCAAAAGTTTATGATTTTTTTTCTCAAGAAAAAAGAATTTATAAACAGATATGATTGCAATCATGGTTTTAAAAAATTGCTGTCATTAACCGCAATTGTAACTGTAACGTCAAAGTATTTTGATACTCGATAATTGCGTTACAATCGCAATTATAACCGCATCAATTGTATTTTTCTGCAATAGTTTGCAATGTAAAGGTTTTAGTTTCACCGCAATGCGACCGTTACTACAATTTAAAATCATGATTCGCAATGAATAATACTCCAACCATATATATGTAACAATCCACACATATAATTGTTTAATTTGAAGCAATGAATTAAAAGTCTATGAATATACAATGGCTTTTGTGTGAGTAAAGCAATCAAACCAAGAAAATAAAACAGGTTTTATGAATAACTAATGCCGTTAGGGAAAAGTTTGATTTTCTTTAATGTCTTGGTTGGAGCGTAAACAGAAAAAAAAATCTATATATTCAACGAATTTTTTCTTCATAATGAGTCCATTTAATTTGAATTACTTAGAATCTAGTTTCAAATATAGAAAGTCTCAAAACATGCTAAAAGAAATATAATATCTAGTTAAAAAGAGATAAGATAATCATTGTAGACAGTACAAACTTATATCATACCCAAGAAAGTTAAAACTTGTGTTGAAAAGTATATCTTTTGGTCATCAATATGACGTGGGTTTTGTTTAGAAAAATCTCATTTTGTGAATAAACCCTATATTGATAAATAAATAAATAAAGTCTATTTTTATAAAATAAATTGAAAAAGGAAAGAAAGAAAGGAAGAAACCACACTACTGATGATATGATTTTTCTTTGACCAACATTATTAGTATCAACGGAAGTAAGCTAGAAGAAGCTTCCCACCAATGTGGTGGCTGTTCACTCTTATTTAAGAGTACACTAATTCAACATCATGATCTGAACCAATCAGGTGTGTTCACTGTAATTTGAAAATCGAATTATATATCATTGTTAATATTTTTAAGCATCGAAATTACAACTTGAATTTTTATTTTTTTATGAATTTTCAAAACTCAGATTAAAAGAGATGAAACGATAAAACAAAAATGATCCATGGTCACCTAAATCCAATTTACACCTTAAGAGAGAAAGAGATAAAAAAAAAAAAAAGAGAGAGAAATGCAGAGGTAAAAAGTAATAGTGTGACATAATAAGAAATTGAATATAGGGAAAAAAAAATGTGCCAATAAGATATATACACTATACAAACATTCATATGCCATTATTCTTAATTCTTAACAAAACTCTTACCAAATGATCACAAACAAAACTCTTACCAACCGTTGCCGAATTAAAAGTGGTAGAACCTCCTCCAACACTTCGGCTACCAGAAATGATAGTGAGCCTTGTACCATCACCATACAACATAATATTCTTCATGGAATTCCCAATCTCAATGTTTTCATTGTAAATCCCACGCTTAACATATATCACAAACCTCTTTGCATCACTTCTCTTGGGAACTGCTTTCAAAGCTTCTTTGATGGTCTTAAAATCCCCCAAACCATCTTTAGCCACCACAAAATCTGGTGATAACGATGGTGGTGATGACTCTAGAAGCTTCCTATCATTGGGTGGTAACCATCTTGGTAAGCCATTTTTGTTAGTCTTTTTTGGGAGAATAAATGAGGAAGCATTGTTTAGAGCCAAGAAGTCGCTTATGATCTCTGACACATTCTTGTTGGGAATGAGGGATAGAACATTGTTGCCAACACCAAGCTCGTGGAACCCGGTTTGGCAGGTGTCAATGTTGGTTAAGGCTGTGCTAAGCCATGTTTGGAGATCATAGCTTGTGCTTTGTTTGGTAGGGTCAAGTGCTTGGTTGAGAAGGTTGATGGTGTCTTGATAGAGGGTTGTGCAATCTGACCACGCTGTTTTTTCTTGCTTGCTTCTACATTTTGAGCCCAACCACATGATGTGAATTTGAGCTTTCACTGATTGGTCCATAGCAATTTGAAGGATGAGGTTCTTGAATTGAAATGCACTTTTTGGGATACCATCTTGAAGACGATGACTATTTATTGTGGCAAAATGCTTGCATGTTTGAGGATGTGGGGTTTTGTTGCACCAAAAATCAACGGTATTGGAGAAAATGCTTGAAAGGGTTGGGGAAGACAGAGAAAGCAAGGATATGAAGACAATGATTAGGCCAAGACTTTTGGCCATTTTGGTGATCTTTCTCTGAGCAAGGTAAAAAAATGGTAGAATTAATGTTCATGACACCATTAGGGTTCTTATATAAATAGGTTAAAACTTAAGAGACTCAACTCAAAAACAACGCGGTGATTAAAGCCGGCAAGGTTAATTTGTAGATGAATGAAAGTGATGTTTAACATCCATAAATCCAAATAAAATTGTTTGAAGATTATATATACTGTACTATACATAGTTTTAGGATGTATCACATGTCAATATATGTATTTAACATTGACATTTAATTAATATTAATTTAATTATGTGTTGATCTCATGATGAAGGTTGAAGGCTGTGTAGATATATCAACTAGCTAGAGAAATATTAAACTGATTTTGACTGATATAACTCTATTAAGTATGTTTCTTTGGGGTTGCCAAAGGGCGCTAAATTAGGTACCTCTATGGTTGACTGGGTTGATCAAACCAAATACTTTCAAAGACACGATCATCATCATAGAGTTGCATATGCATACAATGCAGCTAACATATATCTATTTTGTTGCAAACCTTTTTTTTATGGTAGGAAAGTCCCTTGCTTTATATATACCATGATGCTCTTACATTGAGGTGAAAAAACAAAACAAATTAAAAAAAAAAAATGTATTGAGTACTGTAATTTTTGAATTTTCAGAGAGCATGCAATTCCAAGAATTTACGAGTGGTGAGTATTATACTGGGTATTTTGTAAATTTATTATATGAGGATGACCCTAAACGATGTATGAAGAGCCTCTAAACCCTTTCGTCGATTTGGATTTGAGCTTGGAACAACCTAAGAATAAGTATGTTACCTGTTCCCTAGCTAACTAACCAATATAATACCTCTGCTAGCTAGCATAACCTCACTGCAAAATCATTTCCAATCACCAATGTTGTTTTCTTTTCAAATATTTTTTTACAATGATATATGAATAATACAGTATAAAAAGTGTACAAAAGAATATTAATTATAAATGTTGTTACGCAAACTACAATATAATAACTTAATTTTAAATATATAATTGACGCAACAAAATGTAATGCCACCATATAGCATAAAATCTCAAAGACCAGAGGTAAATGGCACGGTTGCAGAAGCCAAGCATGTTGGGCCAGCAAGGAGGCGTGTGACAGTAAATTTCGACGCTTCAGCTGGGCTTGTAATCACATGAAAACCAGGCCATTTTACTCTATTGCTAGTGGATGCTCCAGGTCTCCATAATTTTGGTACTCACCATAATGAAGTGTATCTTGAGCAAAATCAGAATCAACCCCTGGAGACCAACCCAAAGGGTTCACCAATGTGTCCATGAACGATTTCATGACTACAACTCTAGATTATTGTTGCCAAGGCCTACCAAGAAAGTGTTGTATGTACTTGACGGCTGTGACAATATAAGCACACAATTAAAGTATGGTTTTGAGAATAATATGGTTGAGTTGGCCTGAAGTTGTATGCTATATATCCATATTCATGTACTATGGGGAGAAAGGAAAATATTTTATATATTATCCTTTCTTGAGTAGACTTCTTCAAGCATAGGAGAAGTGGTTTCTTTGAACGTAGTAATCATTTTCACATTGTGGGCGTATGTCCTCGTAGGCGTTATGTTTAAGCATATATATATTCTATAATTTAGGGTAACCCATGTGCAGTAGTTTGAGGAATAAGCAAAATTAAGGGAAGTATATATGAGCAATGTTGACAAAACATTATATATTCTAATCATGCATATTGATAACATATATACTTATACTGATGTGTCAACACGTTCATGGATATAACTGGTTTCATTTTATTTATTTAATGATAATGGTTGGTAGCTTTCCTTCTTTTTAATGTTAATTTCTGCCTTAGTCCTGCCATGCCAACACCAATAGTTGAGCAAATTAAATGTGCCAAATTTATTTGATATTACTCTATATATAACGGAAAATGACATATACCTACAAACAAAAATTACCACTGTAAATATAAAACTTGTAACTAAATATATAAAAGACTTTGTCTTGCAAATAGTTTTGGCATCAACCTAAAAATAAATAATTTGTTATTATAAATTTTACCTATGGATATAATTTTAACTTACAATTATATTTTCTATCACTGCATGTAGTACCAACAAATTTATATGTCCGAGGGGGTTCTTGGAATTTCCTAATTCTTCTTAGGGCTTCCTGCCTCCACACAAATTCATTCTTTTAACTAAGTTATGAACAATATGATTTATATCTCTAAAAGCCAACTTCCACGTGTTTGTGTCAAAGGTGAATCCCTTTCCATCAAGATGTTGGAGGAGCGATATAGGCTAAGGTAAGAGGGTTGATGAAATACCTACATGGATGCCTTATTATAGGCAAGGATGATCAACCAATCAAGGTGCATGATTTGCGTGCACAATTGACTAAATTTTGAAAGCCCCTTAGGAAATGGTGGATGATTTTCATTGGGAAGGGGTTTCTATGATTTTAATTTTGCTTCTCCAGAGAATCTTTGTAGTGTCTGGGTAGTGGGTGCAGGGAATGTGCGCCTAGGTCTTCTTCATTTAATACCATGGACACCTAACTTAAATCCTAATAAGCAAAAACAGACACATGCCTAGTGTTGGGTAAGATTCCATGATCTCCCATAGGAGTATTGGCACCCTAAAATGTTATTTAAGATTGTTGGGGCTATAGGTACTCCAATATCCTTGGAGGAAGCTACACATAATCAGATGTTTGGTCATTTTGCTCGAATTCTTATTCATTATTTGACCTCATTGGGAACTTACTAAAGGAGATATTAGTTGAAGAAGAATGCTTTGCTTCTTTATTGGGATAACCAGCTATGAGAAATTGCCTTCTTTTTGTTCTTTTTTGCTTGCTAGTCGATTGGTCATTCTTTATCCAAAAATTATAGGTTGGATCAACTAAATGGGCATACTATCTTGCTCATATGCGAAAACAAAACTTGCCATGACAGGTTTATGTGAGATGGTCAGGATTAGTTAGTTGAGAAGTCTCATACCTCAAGGCCATGAGGGCATGAACAAGCTTATGACCTTTGTCTCTCGAGAGCCAAAGATAGGGATTTTGCTTTTTTATTGGGATAATCTGTGAGAAGTTGTCTTCTTTTTGTTCTTTTTTGAATGTTGATTGGTCATTCTTTATCTAGTTGCTATGAAAATTATAGGTTGAACCAAATGAATAAGCACAAAGATCTTGTTCCTACATGAAAACAAGACCCATCGTCTAGCCGTGACAAGCCTATGTGAGATGGTTAGGATCAATTAACCGAGGAGTCTACACGAAAATACATCTTGAAGTCTCCTTCCTCTTCCTTTGAAGATTCCTAGTTCTCCATCAAAAAGCCGTATGTATTGAACTCTCTTAAGCTTAAAATATCTTGTACTAAGTTGTAAATTTTTAGTGTAAAGACTTGGACTTATTCTTGCACGTGCATCTTATAAGAAGATAGATAATTAGTGAGCTTACCCTTATTCAATTTCTTAGTGATCTTGGTAGAAACCTAATGAGGCTTTGCAATTAAAAATACTTAGGTTGATTGTTTGGGGAGACAACTATGCAAACTACTTGGGGTGGAGAAAGAAGTGGCTTGAAAAAGGATACTGAAAACTTGTAACAGTTATAATAAAACCTTGTGCTTAACCAAGAATTGGACACAATTTCTTTAGTATAGACGAATTAGTACAAAATCTGTGTGTTTTTTATATTGTTTATATATGTTACGAACCTTGTGTTTCAAACTTTTCGTTTATCCTATTTTTAACAAAGGTTTTATTACAAAGGTTTCTTACCAAGTCGATCATTTTCTAAATTTGTCTGATATTGTCTAATAAACAGACCTCAAAGATTTAAAGTCATTCAAAAAGATTTTGAAATTGTTTAAAATACAATTCAATTCCCCTTCTTATACTTCCTTATGTCTTACAAAGAAAAATACAGTATAAATTGTACACAGCAGAATATCAATTGAATATGTTTTTACACAAACTATAATATAACTTAATTCCAAATAAATAATTGACTCAACAAATTGTAACCACATAGCACAAGCTCAAAGGCCAGAGGTAAATGGCACGGTTGTAGAACCCAACCATGTTGGGCCAGCAAGGAGGCGTGTGACAGTAAATTGTGACGCTTCGGTTGGGCTAGTAATCACATGAAAACCAGGCCATTTTACTCTATTGGTTGTAGATGCTCCAGGCCCATAATTTTGATACTCTCCATAATAAAGTGTGTCTTGAGCAAAATCAGAATCATCCCATGGAGACCAACCCAATGGGTTCACCAAGGTGTCTATGAACGTTTTCATGACCACGACTCTAGAGTATTGTTGCCAAGGCCTACCCAAGAAAGTGTTGTATTTGTCAACAACAGGCTTGAGATCTGGAGCTGCCCTAATTTGAGAGTTATGGATTGAAATTCCACTATTTTGAAATGGGTCACCTCGTCCTTGGGCCGTGATCATGTTGGCTTGGCCTTCTAAGGGTCTTCTTACGAAAATGTAACAATTTTGGAATACCACTGCAGCATTACCAAAGATGAAGTCAACCGTGCCATAGATGAAGCATTGGCGGTAAAATTGGCGTTGTGCATGAGCCATGAGGGTGTCTTGGTAGCCCATGATGGCACACCGGTAGAAGACAGAGAGGTCTGAGGCCGATCGGAGTGCCACAGCTTGACCCTTGTGAACACCAGCAGTGTTTTGAAAGGTGATGTCGCGTGCAATAAAGTGGAGGCCGTCTATTCCTGAAATTGGATAGTTCAAGTGGTTTAGAAGTCAAGGAGAGTCATAAGGAACTTTAGATAACTGAAATGTTAGAAACACTTCCTTGACACACAATTAGAGAATTAGAAAGAAAAATATTAACAACACTTTGGTGACACATGTCATTATTCAATTGAATGTACTATTCCAATTTTTAGTATAAGCAAAAAAGTACAAACTAATTCATTCTAACTAATAAGAAAGTTAATTATTGTATCAATTTTAATTAAAAAAACTAGTTACTTTTTTTAATTGTTTATCATTAAAATTTGAAATCAGAATAATGAATCATTATAATCAAAACTCCTATTAATTGAATCATGTTTTGGAGATAATATTAATAAATGAGGTAAAATTATTGAAAATTTATTTATATTCAAAACAAACACTCGAGTTTTTTTTTTCTTCTTATATTTAAATCGGAGGTATATATCAATATAAGTAAAAGGAAAAATGAAGAAAAAGAAGATGGATTATAACTTACCAGCAGTTGCAGAACTATAAGTAGTATAACCATCTTGAACACTTCTGGCACTGGTGATTATGGTATTTCTTAACCCATCACCGACCAGCATGATGTTATCATTGTGCACAGCAACCTCAATATTCTCTCTATACACTCCTTTCTTGACATGTATCACAAATCTTGTTTTCACTTTCCTCTTTGCCGCAGCATCGAGAGCATCTTGCACAGTCTTGAAATTCCCCGAACCATCTTTCGCCACAACAATATGTGCCTTTATTGATGAAGACTGCAACAGTTTCCTCTCATGCTTTGAAAACCAACTTGGAAACGCATCTCCTGGTTTTTCTTCCATGTGATGATGATGTTTCATGAAGTCCATGTTGATGGCCAAGCTGTTCCTTATACTCTCAGAAACATTGTTGTTGGGAACTTTGAAATCTTCAACAGCAAGTTCAACCGTGCCATCTTGACACGTTTGAATGTTTGTGAGAGAAGTGCTGAGCCATGTTTGTGCATCAACTGCTGAACAGTTTTGCTTCCCATGAAAGCAATCAAGGGTGCGGTTGAGGTGAAAGATGGTTTTTCCATAGAGCTTCAAACAATCTTCATTCACGGTTCTGTGGTTCTTTGTTGCCATGCTGTTTTGGTGAGACTGATGTGCTTCTTTATGCAGGATGAGGGCTTGGTTTAAGGCATGTTGAAGAAGCATTTCCCGGAAGATAGTTTTGTGCTTGATTTGGAAATGATGGCTCTTCATTTGAATAGTGATGTAGTGTTTGCATGGCACAGGATGTGGGGTTAGGTTGCACCACCAATCTACGTTGCTGGATGGAGCTGGTTCACCACTTGACGAGACTATTGAGAAAATTGAAGATAAAAATAAGAATGTGAGGAATGTTTTTCCAATAAGGGTTTCCATTTTTAGTGAAGAATAAAAATAAGATTAAGAAGAATGAAGAAATTATCAGAGTTGTAAGTTGCACTTGCACCACAAATAATTAACGTTTGATCAATGTTTTTGGTTTGTAATGGTTTCTGTGATGAGATGTTGCATATATATATATTTCTTAGGTGGATGTGGAGTGTAGTAGGGGTAAACGTGTGGGCTGAATTCAAATGATGATGAAGAATGACACAGATACAAACTGTGAATGCATTTGCAATAAAGGATGAAAGGAATAAAATCTTATCAGGTAGGAAAATTAATACTTTTATTTTCTAATTGGTTGAATTAGAATAGTTAGGGCTTGCTTAATATCACAGAGGGTAGAAGTGTCTAATTGTGATCGCAAGAAAGAAACAAGTGTCTTGTGATCTTTCCAGCAACATCTCTGAAGCTTACTTATTAATGTACTCATGACGGCTATTACAATAGAAACACACAATTAAACTATGGTTTTTTAGGATAATAAGGTTGAGTTCGCCTGAAGTTGTATGCTATATATCCATATTCATGCACGATGCGGCGAAAGAAAATTGATATATTATCCATTTTTGAGTGGACTTCTTCAAGCTAGCTAAGTGGAGGAGTTTCTTTGAACATAGTAATCATTTTCACTTGGTGGGCGTTTGTCCTCGCGTTATGTTCAAGCATATATATTTCTATAATTTTAGGGTAACCCATGTGCAGTAGTTTGAGGAATAAGCAAAATTAAGTTGGGAAAATATGAGCAATTTTGACAAAACATTATATATATTTTTAATGATATTGGTAACATATATACTGATGTGTCAACGCGTTCATGGTTGGTAGCTTTCTTACTTTATATTTTATTTCTGCCTTAGTCGTCCAAACACCAATAGCGGAGCAAAAGCGCTTAATTTAATTGGATGTTTTGAAGATGGAAAATAATGTATGATCATACCATGCTATAGTAGACATCCAGAGAGGACGAGATACAGAAGAGAAGTATAGCTATCATATTAAGGTGATAAATAAGTGTTGAAAAGAGACATAAATGATAGATATGTTAACATGAATTACATAATTAAAACTATGGCATGTTTTAAATTATGAATGATTTGACCTGTTAAAGTTATATAGGATTAATATTTATGACAACAATTTTATTTTATAGTTGAATCATTATAATAATTAGGATCTTTTAAATTTATTATTGTTTGTATATCCTGTCATTGTATAATATTAATTTGCAATAGTATATAATATTATATAATAATCAAATAATTAAATTTTAAATTTATAAAAATATATTAATGAAAAAATTATCGACAAATAATATGTCAGTAATATATAAAATAACGGTGGTAATTTATTGACAGATACGACATCAGTAATTTGGTGATCATTACCGACGGATATCTATTGATCATTATCGTGATCAAAATAAATTAATTAATCATTGCCGACGGATTATTCCTTGGTAAGTTTACTGACTGAGTTTTTTTTCCTGTGATCAAATTACCAACAAATTTGGTTCCGTAGAAAATTCATATTTACGGATGGATTTTCATGCCTACCGAGGAATTTTGGCCATCGAAAATTAGCATTTTCTTGTAATTAATGGTCATTTAGTCATATAAATGATTGAGCTAGAATTCATTAAGCGATAAAAATAATGTTGGTGACATGAAAGTGGTAACTTAATAAGTTCTTATTTTTTATTAATTCCATTCCCATCGTCCCTGATCAAGCGCCTACATCTTCCCTATCTTTAATCGTCATTAACATTGATTCGTGTAACTTAATGAGTTCTTTTTCATTCCTCCCATTGTCCTTGACCAAGCAGTAAATTTCTTATGCAAAATGTTGTTTAGCACTCTGCTTACTGCTACCTTCCCTATAATAAGATCATTCTCTTTCTTAGTAAGTTGATCCACTTTCAAAATCCTATCAAGAGCTACGAGGATATGTAAAACATCGATAAATCAAACCAAAAAGAGAGGAATTCAAAAGTTGTAAAAGTATGAGACTATATAATTGATAATAATTTAAAAGAAATTAATTAGTATTATTTATATCAATAAGATGCATCTATTTTTCAATAACTTATCACTTATGAACTCTACAATTCAGCATGTTCATCTTCGAGTATTTATAAGATGGATGACATCATGAAAAATTTTTTAAAAAACGTGTGAGTGAGGACAAAATACGTAATAAAGTCTTGTATTAGTTTGTGGAGACAATCATTGATCCTAGAAACGGTCAAAGTGATTATTGAGGTTTCGAAAAGTACCTATAAAGGATTCTGAGTAACAAAGAATTGAGTAAAATATCATCCTATGAAATATCATAATGTGCAATTGTCGAGAAGTCGACAATTAATGACTTTTTAGGATAGATGAAACTCTCTAACACCATCACTCTGTCACCATTGATAGGCATCTTATAAAGAATTTGACTGATGATTTCTTAGTTCTTTATACTCTGTCAAGCAAGGTAGATGATAATATATTTTCTTATTAACTTGATGTATCTGTATTCAACTATTATTGTTGGGGATTATATAGAAACAAATATATGACTTTAATTTCAAAACTTCTGAGTGAGTTACGAGGATTGTTATCGTTAGTTTTAATATATTAATTGTTGATGTGTTATCCAGGATAAAATAAAAAATGTTCATGAGTAAAATTAATTGCTTAAATTGTCGTTTGGGTAGAAGGTTTAATTTGAAGAGGGAGAACACATGTTCTCAATACAGACTATTCTTTGGGAGGGGATATGTTGTTTTATGTTTGTCATTTTATAAGCTTTTTGTTTGGCTTAAATTTTATCATTGTATATATTTCAATACTCCATATAATACTTTTTCCTAAATTAAAAAACCCCTGTCGGATATTTTTTAATTTATATATTACTTAAATTTAAAAATGTATATTCTATTGACGTAATAAAAAAAATTGATCTATTTTTAACCATTAGCTAATTGTATATTACTTTCCACTTTTACTTGTTTTTTTTTCTTTTTGAAAAACAACGGTGTAAACAAGAATTAAGGAAAATGACCTACATCAAAGGGGGACGCATGTGTTAATTTGTAGCAATCATATTGACTTTCTTTTTAAAAATATTTTTGGCACTTTGATATAAATTATATTATACCCTTACCTGACAAAGCTAAATTATAGGTAAAAAAAAAAAAAACAAATTTATAATTGAGGCCAGATCACGGATCACCAACACTTAAATTCTTTATATAAAAAAACATAATTACTATTTTATCAACACTTAAAAAGTATGTAGCAGTAAAAAATCTAATAGAATTATATATTGTCAATAGGGTTTGCGTGGAATTTTAATCTGTTTTATTTGTTAGGGTAATCCCAGCTTTTAAATTGCGTATACAGTATTTATTATAAGTAATTATCATTGTAGACTATTTTTTTTTATTTAATAGAATTAAAAAGGAGTTGACTATTGACATAGAAATCCCAAAGCAAAACTTATCATCACACAGTGTCTTTGCTCATCATCTCGTCACTCTCCATGTAGCTGCCTTGTTGACATAATTATTATTAACATAGAAAATTAGTGATCTCAAGCCTTAGTCTCCTATCTTTGTGCAGCGTTTCTCGCAGGCCAACGTGAAATGCCTGCACGTTCATTGAGGTTAATTAGATTATAGACTTTTGAAGCTCTGTAGTTGATACGTGTCGTGTAAATGTTGGAAGCTTATCTGTCCTGTTCTGCCTTTCAAATGCCGGCGATGTAAATCTCTTTCAAATGAGTTATGATGTTACAAAATATTTGCATATACTCTCACCAAAATATATATATATATATATATATATATATATATATATGTAGAGTATATGGAAATATATATATTTGCATAACGAAAATGCTTTTTATTTCCTTCCATTCTAAAATTGTTACATTGTTTTTACACAAGCTAGTTAGATATCTCAAAAAATCGCAGGGAAAAAATGAAACGGCTAACTGTTAATACTTAATTAGAAATTAATTATTACGGACTGTATAGTACTACTTAACAGATTAGTAATGTTTTACCACTTTGCTAGTTTATGGGAAAACATTTTGAGTTCGTTAATTAAAATATTGATTAATAAGACATTGTAAATAGGAATAGAATACTATTGTGCGATTCTTTTTTCCCGTCCATTTAAAAGAAACACGTGTTTGCAAATTCAGTTGATTGTGTTAGTTATTGACAGCAAAGTGATGGGTCTGTATGATAAAAAAAAACAAAAAAAAAAATGTGATGGCTCTATTAATATCTTATAAGTCTGAGAGATTAACGGTATAATATTGAGGATTGTATTTCATTTAAATATTATAGTTACACTTTGTTTCTGAAATTAACAATTTTATAGTAGAATAATCACAACTAAATTATTATTATGATGATTCAATTATGAGTAGTGATCATTCAAATTATACTAGAAAAGCTATGTGACAGTTCAGATTTTTTTTTTTTTTAGTTCTAATAAGATATTATCTAATCAAACGTTTAGAGTTTAATTAGTAAATAATATATATATACCAACGGTATGAACTATAAAAGGATATTTATATGGTTTTCTAAATATAAATTATTATATATAATAAATTTATTATTTTTAATAATTAATTTAAAAATCATATTTTTTATAATTTCTTATTAATTATTGATACAGTTTCTTTTACACTGAGAATATATAAAAAATAATTTCTTAATTAAAAAATTAACTATGGAATTAATTGAAGTACAATTCATGTATTCCGGCACATTTTCTTAATTTGCACTTTTATTAGTGAGGGACGTGGCTTAAAATATTCACGGAATACACCTATAAATCATGCAAATCAAGGTCTCCATAGAACATGAAAACATAGAAGAAATAGAAAGAGCTGAGATCTAGAAATGGAAAACAATTACACTTTGAAGCTAGCTTCCTACAAAGTTCTCACAATTGTTGCATTCATCCTTCTAGCCATCTCTAACATCATTTCAGCTTGTGACAATTCCACCATCCCCACAAATTCCACCCAAACCAAGAATGATTACACTGCCACCAATTACGGAAACACAACCATTAATCCATCCAAATCCAATTACACTCAAACCTTCAAAAACTACATTAAAACCTCTTGCAATTTCACCACATATCCATCAATATGCTACAAAACTCTATCCCCCTATGCTACAAAAATTGAAGCAGATCCTCTCAAGCTATGCAATGTGTCTCTCTCCCTAGCCTTAAAGGCAGCCAAGAGTGCATCCTCCACCATATCAAAGATTCTGAAGAAAAACAATTTGACAGAAATTGCAGAACAAGTGGTGCAAGATTGCTTTGGCAATGTGAAGGATTCCATTGGTGAACTCAAAGATTCCCTTGATGCCATGGGGAATTTGGGTGGTGTTGATAGAAAATTTCAGATTAGCAACGTAAAGACATGGGTGAGTGCCTCTATCACCAATTATCAAACTTGCTCCGATGGGTTTGATGAGATGAACGTGGATTCCACTTTGACGGACAAAATCAGAAAGATTGTCTTGGATGTGGCAAGGAAGACTAGCAATGCTTTGTATTTCATCAACAACAATGTATACTAATTAATAATAAGTGGCTTATCTTTCCTTTTTAATTTTGTTTACAAAGGGTTTTCTTTTGGCTTTGGTATGTAATTGAATTGGCTTAATTATGATGTGTTGATTGATTGTATTTAAAATGGTTTGAGGTCAAGTTGCTTTAAAATTTATGTGCACAATATATGTTCATTTTCCTCTCTGAACCATGCATTTAAGCCTGCGCCAGGTTCTATGTTGTGCGAAGAAAGGAATTTGCACGATCAAGTCTGTTGTATAAACTTTCCTGTGTCATAATGAAGATATAAAAGTTATAGAAAAAATGAGTTGGAAAAAAAAGTGGTTTTATATTATAGAAAACAAATAATTAATGAAATAGTTAATGTATCAAAAAAGTGCTAGTAAGTTAGCCATAAGGGCTGATGTTATTAAACACCAATAATAATAATAATAATAAATGATGACAAATAAAATATTATTTTTTATTTTTTTATAAATTAAAATTATTGTTTCTCTTTCAATCTTTCAATGATTGTTTAGTGAACATTTGGAAAATTGATTTTAAATTAAGTTATTTTTTGTTAAAATTAATTTTGAAGTGATCTAATTTGAATATTTATATTTTAAAAATAAGTTAGAGGAAAACTTAAAATAATTTTTTTCTTCAAACAAAATCTACCTAAAGTTATCCCAACTCAAGATCAATTTTAAATTTAGAATCAAATACTTAATATAATAAAATTATAAAAATTCTTACTGATGTCAATTACACGTACACATTGTGTTAAAAGTTTGGATGAGCATGACTTTCCTGTTTCACTATGATGCTCGGTTATCACTTATTTATATACTTTAATTTAATTTTTCATTAATATAAAATTTCTAAGACATCTCTTTATGTCGAACGCCGAGGACTCGGCATCTCGCACAAGCATAAACTTTACAGGAATAGATATTTATTGGTAATCTAATAATGGGTTGATTTAATAGAAATTGTTTTTTTTTTTTTTCAGCAGAAGATTTTAAAGAAATTGTAACCTTTAGATAAAGTCAACTATGATCACATATATTCTTGTGTCTGACATTGAATCAACGAAGAAATTAAGCTTCTAAGCTAAAGTAGTTAGATAATGGAGTCCTATACTTTCGGTAGAAGCATAGTCAACTCCAATAAAACTATTGGAATGCCTGCATAGTATTAGTGGAGGTTTGAAGCTCCTTAAGAGCTCATTCTTCAACCGCCACGCAGTTAGAAACTCGGAATGGGGTCCTTTCCTCAGTGTGTTTAGGAGCTTACGGTTTTAATCACTCCCCTACGAGGGTTTTTTTCACCATTACCTCATGCATTTCTTCGTAATATTTCAATATTGGTCAACCAAAAATATTTAGCCTTGGAAGCTAATCCTTACTATATTCATAGGGCATTCCATATGCACATGTATATATGCCACTTGGGTTAGTAAGCTAGCAAAACGTTAGGCTATAGTCTCTAGGACACTGTCACCATCTAAGAAGTAGCACTCTACTTTGGATTTATTTGAATAAAGATAGAAGTATTTTTGAGAGTTTATTTATTAAAAATATAATATTTTTTTAGTAAAAAAATTCACAAAAATACTTCTAACCTTATATCCAAACAAATTCTTTATCTAATAGCAACAGGATTTTATATTAATGAAACTTTGGAAGGGTAAAACCTCTATTAATAATTTTGTAAATGTCAGGTAATAATATAGAATTAAAAAATAACAAATAAAAATAGAAAACCTTTTGTTAGCTATCTCTTAAAAAAATTGTTATCCTTCACTAATAAGGTGAATAAATCAAACAATTTAATTTTAAAAAGATAAAACTTCAAAGCATTTATTTATTAATTTTAAAATATATTTAAGTAATTAGATGGTATAGAGTGATAAAAGTCCTTTAAATTAAAAATAAACAAATTAAATTATTATAATAATAATTTTAAAAGAGTTATTTCTCATTTTCATATTTTTTTTTAAAATTTAATTTGAAGACACTGAATGGTGATAATAAAAAATAATAAATCTTTTAAAGTCAATTTTGGATTTCCTGGAGTTTTGAATAACTGTAAGGGGAAGTACTTGGCCAATAATCTCTTCGCTCACTCCACCCTATACGCATGTGCCAATACTTTAACTTGATTATGACTAGGCTCACATTGTTAGATACTGCATTAATCTTTAGGGTAAAGCATCAATACCTGAAAAGTCAGAAATACCACCCCAATAAAGCAAAATTAATCGTGAAAGTATTGGTGGCAATCACTAAAAAATAATAGTCGATTTAGCGACCGAAATTTTGCGCTGCACAATATTGGACATGTGATGATTAATAGGTGCACGACAGATAAATCTCTAAGAATGTACAGTCAACCATATTTGAATGTGTAGGAGAGCATATAGACAAAAATTTGTTTTTTTGTTTTTCTATTTGTCTTAATTAGTCCTTATAATGGTTCTATAAATCGCATTTGGCTCGCATAGACAGTAAGCAAACAAAGAGACGACGAGGAGAGCAAAGACACATAGGGTAAATATACAAAAAATACAGTAAAAAAGAAATAAAGAGACAAATAAAACAAGGAAAAATATAGTATCAAAGAACAAGAAAAAAAATAATACTCAAACTAATACTCATTAGGTTGCTGATGTTGGCAACAATTCTCCACAGCAACTGTACTAAAGGTTGATATAGGAATATAAAAATAGTATTGAAATACCAAACCTTCAATCACATTTAGTCAGGTCAAGTAATAAAGAGTAAGGGTTTGTTTGGATAATCTTCTCTAGAAGTACTTCGAGAAGAAGAAAATAAGAGCAAAAAGATGAAATGAGCTTCTCTATAAATAAAAATAAGCTCTCCATTAGTTAATTTGTAGAAGCTCACCAATGTAGCTTCTCTAAAAGATGAGATGACATCTACAAATTAGTTAATGAAGAGTTTATTTTTACTTATGGAAAAGCTCAATTCATTTTTTTCTCCTTAGTTTTCTCTTCTAGAAGTGTTTCTAGAGAAGCTAACATCCAAACAGACCCTAAGTATTAGATTGTTCCTACAAGGACTTGTATCAAGCTTAATAGTTAAGATGGTTGATTTGGGTAATTGGGAAGTGGGAAGATGGACGTGGGAGTTGGCTTGGATGAGGGAGTGGTTTCAATTGGAGAGGTCAATCATGGATACTTTCTTGGTTTTTTTTTTTCATCAAAAAATGTTAATTGTTAGTTTTTTTTTTTTAAGCAAAAGGGGACACTTTCTTGCTTCTCTAAAGATCTGGAGTGTTTGTCCTACTGGGATTTTCTCAGTTAAGAGTGCTTACCAAAACGTGATGGATATACAAAGGGGGAGGGGGGAAATCAGGCTTTTTGTAAGTTGTGGCAAACTCTAGTACCGTCCAACGTGGGCTTTTTGGCTTGGATATGGAATGTCAAGGTCTTAAAAAACAGTTTGTGATCATGATTTGGGCTGCAACATCAAGATTTTTTAACTCACCGTGATCACAAAGCAACATGCATTTGTCCGCAATATCAACAAACACAACAAAACCGCAACAGGATCGCGATCGATATTTAAAATCTTGGATAGTGTTGAAAGACAGACTTCCTAGCTACCAAGTCTAACTTGAGGAAAAGGAATGTAAACTTGTCTGAATCGGGCTTCTCTTGTGTTTTTTGCAATTCTGGGGAGGAGAACTTGAATGATCACTTGATGTTTTCTTGCACTCTGGCCACATCAATTTGGTTCAGATGTTATGAATGGATAGGCATACAAACAGTGAATATTTAGACATTTTTACTAAATTAGGTGGTTTCATAAAACTGTATACCAAACTAGATGTCAAAAACTAATTTTATGGATGTCAATAGTAAAAATCACATATCTTTAATAAATAATTTTTGAAATCACCTATTTTAGTAAAAAAAAGTCGAATTCTGATATGATGCAAAAGCTCTTCATCTTCAACATGATCTCCATTTTATGAGGAAGGATGTCAATACTAGATGACAGGTTATATGGATGTCCAATGTTTGGAGCATTTGTCTGCTAAGAAATAATGTTATTTTCAATGAAGCTCAAGTTGATGAAGTGTCGTGGGACCAAATTAAGGTAAGGGCTTGGTTGTGCTTATCTAATAAAAAAAGATGAAGCATTGCTCACTAGCTGATTGGACAACCATGCAACCCGTTGGAGTGCCTTAGGATGGAACTGATTTAATCATGAAGATACTACTGTTGAGAGTACTTCTAATACAATTGCTGTTTCGATTTCATTTGTTTGAGAATGCCGGTTAAAGGGAGGTGGAATATTTTGTTGGATATCGCGGATCCTCAAATCAAAATTACGGAAGCGGAATAAAATCAAAAGGGAGCACGAGAGACAATCAGATTTTATTTTACGTGATAAAACCTTCCTCAATGTGAGAAAAGAAAAACTCACGGAGGACCTAGTCCAGTATCAAAATCCACAATAACAAATCACGGTTACAATGAATCAAAAACACACCAATGGTGGTGGTACACTCAATCTCTCCAACAATGATGGTTACTCAAACGCTCACAGTGTTTCACTCTAAGCTCTCAAATATGCAAGCACAGTTGTTTGCTCAAATATAACACTCAAAACTGTCACTTGAGACTCTCAATTTCAGTGTGTCTTGCCTTCACCCTTACTCATCTATTTATAGGATGAATTAGGTTACAATGGATCAGGCCTAAGCCATCAAATATTATTTGATTTGGTCAATCAAATAAAAATAAAAAATATCAATCAAATAAAAACAGAAAGTAGTCCAGTATCAAAATCCACTATAACAAATCACGGTTACAATGAATCAAAAACACACCAATGGTGGTGGTACACTCAATCTCTCCAACAATGTTGGTTACTCAAACGCTCACAGTGTTTCACTCTAAGCTCTCAAATATGCAAGCACAGTTGTTTGCTCAAATATAACACTCAAAACTGTCACTTGAGGCTCTCAATTTCAGTGTGTCTTGCCTTCACCCTTACTCATCTATTTATAGGATGAATTAGGTTTACAATGGATTAGGCCTAAGCCATCAAATATTATTTGATTTGGTCAATCAAATAAAAATAAAAAATATCAATCAAATAAAAACAGAAAGTATCAATCAACTATAAACGAAAATTATCCAACATATTTGGTTTAGAGTATGTTCATGTGGGGGAATTGAATTTGTTTAGAAACATGGTGGGTGGAACAGAGTTGAAGTTGGAGTCTCCATTTTGTTCCAATTGTTTCTTTGCATTGTATTGATTCTTGTATTGGGTTAGGAACTCTGTTCATGTTCCATTTTCTGATGCTTGTAATTACTGGGTACTTCTTATACCCATTCTATAAAATTTTATTTGCATATCCAAAAAAAGTGTTTGTTTGAATGTGCTTTTCTCATAGAATGAACATTGTTAAAATAAGTATTTTTTTTCTCTCACATTTGTCTTAGTTCTGAATAAGATTCCTAAAAAAATAGAATACCTTTTTAGCAAGAATTTTGTATTTATGAAAAAAAGGAGAATTCTTAAAATATGAAAAAAGATGCTATGCTTTTTAGAGAAAAAAATACCCTTCGAATATCACATACAAATTCGAACAATCAAAGGAGTCTAGATGAATTAATTGAATAGAATATATGAGTTAATGTAAATCTCTTGAAATTATTTTTTATTCTCATAAATAAATAAAAAATATATAAACACGAACTAACTATTTTTGTCATTTTTTTAAAAAAGAACCTGTATTGAAAGTTCTTCCTGAAACTTGGCATGGAGTATAGTTTAAAAACTGTCTTTGATTATAGAAAAATTATGTCTAACTAATCGATTAATTGGTCACCTAAAGGACAAAGGCAACCCACGAGGTTACTGATTCGCTAATTTTCCTGTTCTTTATTATAGCTTAATTATTTTTGCATCTCTTTATTTATTTATTTTGTTTAATTTCAGACCACTATCAATAAATGATTTAATTCAGATAAAAAAAAAAAAAACAACTTCATAATATAAAATACTATTTAATGTGGTCCTTAATTTTACATTGACAAAATTTGGTACCGTCCATCCATATCGATTTGACGCCATTACTGTTTATGATTAAAAACAAATTTAAACAACCGTAATTAGTGGCAGATTTTAAATGGCCACTCTTTAAATTTTAACTAATAAAACATTTAAAATTATAGAACTATTAAATTTATTGACTTATACACTATCATACATTCACATACCACAATCTATAGTAAATTTGATTATTTTTATATTATCAGTAGATGTTCATTAAACTTTTCTATTGATAAAACATTATTGTATAAATAATTTATAAATATTTTACGATACTAATATTAGTTCAAAATTAATTAATAAAAAAAAGTAAGAAAACTAAAAAAAGATCCTTTAAATATATCTGTAATTAATTAAATTCAAAATATATTAATTTAATAGATATAAATTTTATATAATGTTTATCTCAAATTTAAAAGAAACGTGACTAAATGAATAAAAAAAATGAATACAACACTATCTTATTGCTATTCTCTTTCTTGTTAAAAGATAATGATGTTACTCGATTAAATTTACTTATTTGATTATTGTTAATCCAAAGAAATTTTAAATACGAATAAAATTAAACATGATTTTTTTTTTGTTAAATTATGTGAACGAAGTAGAATCTTAAATTATTGTTTGTGATCTAAAAATAAAATTTTAAATTCATAATACAAATTCTAATATATGTAAAAAAAATTGTATTGATAATGATAAATTAGATTTATATAGAGAGGAAAGAAGTCATCAAGCCGTAACCGGATTCGTATCTGACAAACAAAATGATACTACTCCTCCGTGGATAGTCATGACTGCAACAAGTGGAATCCTACTCTCCGATTAGTTTTATTTTATCTTCTATCAACCCAAAGATCATAGCTGAAAAAGATGTTGAAGATCGTATGCATGTGTGTTAATTAGCTTTTTTTTTATCAATAAAAATTGGAAACGGTATCAAGATTTATAATATTCAAACACTTATTTTATTTATGGTTAGATTGTAATCGAATTGGTAATAATTAAATTTATATGATGATCTTAACAAATTATGTGAAAAATAATTTTAAAAAGCTGGCCAACCTACCTTTCATTTAAATCTTTTGATATCTGTACTTAAAAAAAATTAGAACTGTACCAAAAAAAAAAATATTTTGATATGTCTATAAAATTATAAATACAAAATTTAATTATGATATCATCATTTTTAATTTTACTATTAAAACTGAAATTCATATATGAATATTAATTTTGAGTAAGATTAGCGTCGAAGAAATTAGACCAAACTAACCGCTTTGTTTACAAAATAAAAAAATAAAACAAACAAACAAAGTGCATCTTTGGTTTAAAGCTCACAAAATTCACACACCAAGTAACAACAAATGGATTAAGTTGATCCATGATTTATGATGTCAAATATCATTTTATCATTTTTTATTTTAAAGAGCAATTGAATCAACTATTGCAATTTTAATATAAATACTAAGATAATTAATAATTTATAATTTTAGAGACTAATTTACAATTTTATTAATTTTAGACACTAATTTACAATTTTATTAATTTTAGACACTAATTTGCCTAAATATCAAAATTCAGTCAAAAAGTTAGCATGACATTCATTATTACTTTCACCCAAGTAAAATCGTGGAAAAAATATTTGTGGATATGGGACAGCGATATATTACAGTAGGATAAATACTTTATAGATGTATTTGCATATCCAAAGTGATGTACCAATTTCAAAAAACAAAAAAAAAAAAAAAAAAAAAACGCATATCCTATCTGTTGCTGATCGATGCTAGTGATAATTAATGAATTATATTCCAAAAGGCAAAATGTTAGAGAATTAAGTATATCTTAATTATCATCTGCAAAAGAACAAAACAAAATGAAAATGCATTTGGATTTTTTCGACAATAATAATAAAAGAACCATGCAGTATATATGGGGCAAACAAAACAAAGATTCCAAGTTAGGTATTGATCGAAAGGTGGAAATTTGGACTTACCCCTAACCTAAAGAGTACGGGTAGGGCCATTATCATTATCAATAAGGTCTCTCACAATATTAAAAGTTTTCAGTTTCCATTTAACATAGAGACTTTGAATTATATTTTTGCCTGCCAATCTTTAATTTCTTCATTGAGCAACATCTTTTTTTTAAAAAAAAATATATGTAAATAATATATTAACCAAAAAATATTTACAAGTATTCAGGACATTCCTGACAAATCAAACATTCAAAGAGGCTACCAAGCCACCAAATAACCAAAAAGATGATACAAATGCACGGGGCATCCCCTGGCGAGACAAACCTACAAAGAGACTACCAAAATACAACACAAACCACACAAACCAAAAGGATGATACAAGTACATAGGACATCATCTGACGAGTCAAACCTACAAGAAGGCTACCAAAATACAACACAAATCAAAAGGATGATTTACAAGTACTCAGGATAACTCCTGACGACGGAACAAAAATAAAAAGAGACTACCACCAGACATCACTTATCATAAGAAGCAAATGCAGAAACCAACAAAAGCTGAAAAAAACAAAAAGCAACATCTTTATATATATGCAAGAGTAAGATAACTAGAATATTTCTCTTTCTTATCTACTCACACCGTGGAATCTTGAAATAATAAAGTAAGTAGTTTTTTCTATCTTTAATTTCTTCCTAACCTAAAGTGAACTGAACGTAAGGGACACCTTATTTTCGGCCATAATAGACTTGCGGCTTTGCGTCTCAACTCTCAAGTGGTGGATGGGCACAATTACTTTCATAAAGTTCCAATAATATCGATCTGTACCTAGGGTTCTGGGACCCATAACAAGGACAAGACCAAAAATAATTATGGTAAGAACTCCGAAATTTCGGTACATTATCTTCAAAAGTTCCATCTCCTATGTCCTGTCCTGTCACACATTTTTTGTAACAAGGTACATGTATTTTTATAGGAAAATAATTATTTTTTTTATCATTAGTAAGAATTCAACACAATATCAAAAATTTATAATATATTAATATAATCATAGAAATAATTTGGTTTGAGTCTAGTGTGTATATATATATATATATATATATATTATGTTTCATAACACTTTTTTTCTTGTCGATACTAAATATAGTCAAATATTTAGGATTTGAATTTGAAACTTTTAATTAAATTAAAATAATTATAAATTATTCTATAGTAATTAATCCACATGTTTTATAGTATATCGTATGACAATTTAAATGAATCAAATTGATTTAGTAAATGTAAATTATTTTATCAGTGATAAAATATATTTAAGAAGTTAGTAAATTATAAGAATAGTGGTAAGTTGTCAAAATAGCATTAAAAATAATAAAATTGTTAGATGATTATTTTGATATTAGTGATTTACAAATATCTGATTATGCTTAATGTCAGCCTAGAAATTGGACTAAAAAAATAAACAACGAAGTATTGGAAATTGGACTCACATAATATCAGCCTAGAAATTAGAAGCAAGGGCAACTAATTAAAGGGTCAATTATATTGTAATATTAGTACAATGATGTATCATATTCACAGATTCATCTTAGCAATTGTAACAGCCCATTGCTTCTTGACAAGCTAAGAATTGGTCGCATTGATGGTGACATAATAATGCTACATGGAAAATGAGACTGTTGATTGATCAACTCCAAAGAATCTGCTATATTTGTTCTGCACAGCGTGTTTGACTCTCACACACCACACAAGAGTTCAAGTCCTTTCATCATAGCCAGAAAGCAACACCATGAGAAGGTTATCAGTAATGCCTTGATGGCCATGAAAGCCTTTGACCTATTTGGCATCGATCCTGCACACCGGTACCAAAATGACTGAATAATGAGCTCTGTACATTCAAAACAGCTGGGTCAGTTGAATAAATTTGAGTATTGATTAAAAGACAAAAATAATAGTAATTTAACAAGAAAAAAAATTAACTTGATTTAATTTAAAAGTTAAAAAAGGATACGTGTTACTATAGTACTATAGCCTTAGGATTTTCTTTTTTATAAGAAAATGTATTGTGACTAAAATATGGAAAATATGGCACTATTGTCCAAGTCAATTGCAACTATAACTAAAACATATTTACATTTTTTAATATTTTTATTTCTTTAGATAATTTATTTTTTTATATATAAAAAAGATAATAGATGCTCATTAAAGATGCAGGGATTTAAAAAAATGCAATTGTATCCTAGGTAGGGATGGCAAACGGGCCGGCTCGCAAAAAAATGGGGCGGGCTGGCCCGGTCCGCTTTTGGAAAGTGGGCTGAAAATGCTAACTCGCCCCGTTTTAATGCGGGTCAGCCCGTCTAAAAAATTAAAAAAAATAAAAAAAATTAATTTTAAAAATAAATACAAAAAAATATTAAAAAATATAAATATGATAATTAAAAAACACAAAGTTAAACAAAAGTAAATAATTTAAAATTAATGTTAAATAAATGATGTCATGTGATAATTCACAAAATTACACCATTTGTAATTGGAATTTTCGGATGTAAACTATCCAAAGTGTAATATGTTAGTAATGAAAGACTATTTGAAACTATCATTATCATAAATATTTTAATATTAAAACTTAAAAGTTAACTATGAGAGTGCAAAATAGTACAAATTAAAAAAATATATCTATTTTAAAATATGTTAAATATATCTATTTAATTTTAATATTTAATATTTTAAATAATATTGGCTCAATCGGCTGACCCGTCCCACCCCGCGTTTGGCCCTCAATTTTACGGATCGGGCTGGTCCGCCCCGTTTTTGATTTGCGGGCTGATATTATCAACCCAGCCCGCATTTTTTGCAGGCTATATGGGCTGGCCCGACGGGCCAAACCCATTTTGCCAACCCTAAACCTAGGTGGTTTCTAAGCTTGACTATTTTTACATATCAAAACAAATCTTTATAAGGTGCATTTATGTCACTCACATGCATCTTACAAAACAATATCACTTATCTCAAAATTATTCCAAATCATAAACATCTAACCTTAAAATTCTTAAGCAATGAAAAAATAAAAGATGCATATCTGGTTAGTATACACTATACTAATCATTTTTTTTAAGTCATCTCCAACTATACAATTTCATATACAATTTCATAGCCTCTCATTTTACATGTATTCAATTTATTTATGTAGCTTTAGTCTTCTAATAATTGGTTTTTATATGTGTCTTGTCTCTTTCACACTAATAATTAGTCTTTGCTCTTATCAGCACATAAGATGTTACTATGATTACAAAATAAAATTTTGAAGTATTTTTAATGAATTGCAACTACAAATTAAAATTAAGTATTTACAACTTTAATTCTATATTTTGTTTAATTAAATAATAATGATATTTTGAAGAAGAAGAAGAAAACAAAAATATATGGAGATCAAGAGAGAAACACATCTTACAGCATGGATAAGTATAGATCCACATTCGACAATGGTTATTCATGCGAATCACGGATTCACAATGGCTCATTTAGACTAATTAAGCTGTCTGAATGTCCCACAAGTGATTTTAAATCCATTTTTATGCTCCATATTCAAGCACACAGTTTTTTACTCTGACTTCTTTGTCACACAGTTGGCTTTGCTATCCAAACTACAAGTAGAACAGAAAACGAAAAAGAAAGAATTTTGAAGCAGTTGGCAATAACTCAAAATGTTTACAAAAGAAATAATTTGAAAGAGCCAATGAAAACCACCACCGTTGGTTGCAACACTTATCGATACTATAATATAAAGAAAATTTTCTGGGCTAGTACGTAATTTGTTTTTCTTTGTTTATGTAAAACAAACACCATTAGTGATTATTTAAATTATTTTAAAAAAATTATATAAAATATTGAACCTGCATCTTGATGATTTAAGCAAGATTAAACTAAATAACTTAAGAAGAAACGATAGAACGGGGAATATATATAATTTGTTATGGTTTATAGTCTATTCCGGTTCGTTAGACGTGTCCCATCCTTGTTTTAAATTTAATTAGAATAAGTTTATCATGTGTACTTTCTTATTTACGTAAATTTTTAAATATAAATTAACTAAAATGTATTTAAAATTAAATAAACAGATAAGTAAATAAGTTATAAAATATGTAAGTAAAAAATATAAATAAGCTCCACGTTAGAAACAAAAGAATAAGTTTATAAAAAATAAAAGAAAAAGTTGAAAAATAATTATAAATTTAAATTTTTAATACATATATAAAAAAAACTATTTATTTCTTTTCCTTTTCTTTTCTACTTTCTTTCTTTTATCATTATTTCATTTTAATTTTTTTCTC
>PYAF01001301.1:480955-493320 GCA_007407185.1 Glycine tomentella | reverse complement strand
AGTTTTTTGAAGTGTCAATAGTTTATTAAAAATTGTTTTATATAATTTTTAAAATAATTATTATAAAAATCTACAAATTTATATCATAACATGTTTTTTTAACTATTTATTGCTTTAACTCTTCAAACTTGTTCAGAAAAACAAAAGAGAGAAAAAACTCATTTTATATGACAGTTTATAATTAGATGACAATAAAAAATTTATTATGTTAGTGTATATATTATATATCATCTATTAAAGGTTATAAAGCATGAATACTCTTAAAATCATGTTGTGTACATATGTCGGCTACATATCCCTACTCGATCCTTGTTGGTATGTACTAGATACATATAAAAAAACTTTTTAAAACAAAATAGGTATTATTTGGATACATATTAGGCTCATAGTCGAATTGATAGATATAAAAACACTATCCTTTAGTGAGAAAAAAAATTAGGTTTTATCTTTAATCGTACTTGCTATCATTCATGTTATTGTTATGTATCCTTATTCATGTATATTGAGGATGAGTGACCAACGACATACATCATGACTCTTTATATTTGATCTCTATGAATACTGAGTATAACTCATTTCAAAATAGTCATTGTAAACTATTTAAAAATGAATGAGATTCACTTTAATAGACTAACTTTCTTGAAGTTGCTGCTCTTTTTTTTATAAACTAATTTAAAGACATTTTTTTCCCTAGTGGTGGACAAGCAAATGATAAGATTGAAATTGTTGAAGTGTGATATCATACTTAGGTGTTATAATATTGATCGATGAACATTTATATATTATAGGCTTTTATTATTATTCTTAACGATTTAATATCCTTTTATGTTATAAACTTTTCTTATATGTTTTTTTTCTCCTTATTACAATTCAGTTGTGTTTATATAGGATTCTATTTTTATATATTATATTTTAAAAAATAACATTAATATCCTTGTATCGTAGGTTTTAGGAAAATCCAGAATCTTGTACTCATATCGGTACCCTAATTGTATCCATACAGCATAAACTAGAAATAATCTAGTTAGAGTTAACTAGAATACTAGATAGCTAGGATTGTTATGGATAATAATTTTTTTCTGAATATTTAATATATTTGTATTCCCAATTTTAAATTTGAAAATTTTGTTTAAGATAAAACAATTTTATGCTAGTTGAATATATCATTTAGTTATTAGAACAAATTACATCAATACCTCTAAACAAATCACAACAAATTACTTAAGCAGTGTTATTGTATTTGCTCTACTTAACAATATATTTTTTGTCTAGACTGTACCACAATATTTTCTATTGAAGACAATTTAGTTTAAATAAAAATATATTATGAATGAAAAAAAAATTCTAAATATTTAACGTAATTACATGATTAGAATTCAAATATGAGATGACCAATTAAATTAAAAGAACATTTATTTCAGGCATTTAGTGGTTAATTAGTCTTATTAATATCTGAATCTAATAATCTATTTCAAAGTGAATTTTTAATTTTCTCATGCATATTTTTTAAGTTGAATTGTTAATGTAAAAAATTGTTCTACTAAAAAACTAGAAATCATCCTTGAAATTATTTTTAAAATAATTATTATAAAAATTAATAAATTTATTATACACAACGACTTTTCAATATATTTTAATTAAATTTATTTTTTTATTTTCAATTTTTTCATTTGTTATATTTTTCTCTTTTTTGCTTTCTATCTTTTAATTTATCTATTTTTTTTTTACTTATCATTTCTTAAAGCAACATGAGAAAAGTATTATTATTTTTTAATTTCTGGAGTCTTCCCGCCTAACTCCCTTGTTGGCTTTTCGCTATCCTGTTGCGTTACCATTATGGGGAAAATAAATAATATTTTGTAGAAGATTTTAGTTTTCTAGCACTGTATCGGTATCTATATCCTTTTGGATTTTCCTTTGTCAAAATATTCCTCCAATGGAAAATGATAAAACGAAGTTCGTAAACATAATTATGAATAGAAATATGAAATTATAGGTTATTAATTTCAATTTAATTATATGTAACCATAACAAAATCTAAAGTAGTTTACATCACATTTTAAATAGAACGAACTTGAAATTTTAGTCTCATAATATCAATTTTACTATGAGGCTGTGGGGTTTAGTAGGTTTAGCAGGTAACATTATTTATGTTCTAGTGTGATGGGGTGTGGGGTAGAGTAGACAGTCCGTCTGAACAAGTGATCATTTCAGACTTTAGTTACATTTTCTTTTTCTTCTGCCGCATTCATTGCTCACAATTTTAGACTCCCATTTCATTTTTTCTTCCATAATTTAAGGTTGGGTGTGGTAGGACTTGGGTCTTTAATTTTTTGGGGAGACTTGAGTCTTTAATTTAGAATCTTCATACTGTTCTCCTAAGTAAATTCCAAACAATCTCTTCTTTTTATATACTTTTTGTCCAATCCCAAACAATCTCTAAGCCTATACACAACGAACAACATGCATATTTAAACAAACAAACAATCTGATAGTAAAACATATAATATTTACAATAATTATCATTCTTGATTGTTTTATATAAATAAATAAAAAAAATTATAAAATTAATCTTATAATATGGTTAATTAAATTTATATATTTTATTGTAAAAAAATAATATTACGTTTAAAACGTTTATTTTATTATGAATAATTGAAAATTACCTTTATTTACTAGTAGCCAATTCCTTAAAACTCGATCCAAATACAATAATGTTTAAATTCAAAAAGTAAATCAAGAATTCACTAACAGAAAATTCATTAATCAGCATAAAAAAATTTATAGCTGTAGAGCAGTTGTTAACATTTTTCTAAATTAAAACTCAAAATCATAATTAATGTAAACAGAACACTTCATTCATATACTAATTTCGATTGACATTCATCCATAACCGATCGTCCTCATTCCTGAATCAGAAGTAGAGAGAAGAGCAACCGAGAAAATCATACAAAAACAGAACTCATATTTCACATTTCAGAAGCATATATAACAAGATCCACATCTCTATAAAGAGTCACATATATAATAATTACATACACCACATAAAACAACAAAAGTACCCATTAACCAACACACATAGAACTGTGTAATATGTTTCCTCAAAAGAAAAACGAAAGAAAAAAGAAAAACTTAGTTCCCAACTACTACACCCCTTGGCTAGTGTTGTGCAGCATAGTGGTTAATAAGCGAGAGAGCATTGCTAGTAACCTGAGCAACATTGAGCATCCTAGCCCTAATAGAGTCCTTTATCTTCCCATTAAGCGCCTTCCCGGAGAAGCCATCGCCGCAAGTGCTCTCATCGGTCAAAGCGGAACTGACCCAAGTTTCGACGTTGCTAATGTGCCACGTGAAGTCCTCACCCTTAACCTTACAAAGCTTGAGCTCCTTGAGAGAGCGGCTGAGGCGGTCAACGCTGTCGCTGATTTCCTCTGCGCAGTCATTCAGGGCAGCGTACTCTCTAGGTTTGAGGCCTCTGAATTTGTGGCAGTTAGAGACGAAGGTTTTGGTGGTTTGGGTGCGGTTGAGGGAGAGGGAGAGGGCTGTTTGGACGAGCTGGTGAGGGTCTTGTTGGATGCTGGAGGCGTAGACGGAGAGGGATGAGACGCAGAGGGCTGGGTACTGGGTGGTGCTGCAGGAGGATTTTATGAAGTTGCTTGGGCTTGATGATGAGAGGCTCAACCCTATCTGGACTGTGCAAATCACGAGGAACACAACACACCATTTTGATATTCTTCCCATTTTCTCACATTCAGAATCAAGGGAGATTTAGATCTACATATATAGAGGATTAGAGGGAGGATGTTCACAGACTCACACCAATACATTCCGTCTCTATCTAGCGACCGTCTTGTGTGTAGGCTATTTTCTTTTAGAGAATAACTATTTTTTTTATATTCACTCAAATATTTTTTTAATTATTAGGTTGTTAATTTTTTTGGATTGGAAAAATTTTAATTTTAGATTTCACGTTTCTCTTTTTTTATTTTACTATCGAAACAATCTTATAACTCGTTTAAAGTTCTCACAAATATTTAATATATTTGTATATTCATGATTTAAATTTGATATTATTAATTAAGTTAGAATAATTATATATTAATTGATTCACTTATTTTGATGATTTGAAATTGAATATTTAGAAGTAGAATAAATGGTAATTAGGAAAAAAACATTTTTTATCCTTGTATTTTTAAACGAATGAATTTAGTTATTCAACTTTTAAAAACTCTCAAATTTAACGTCTTTTTTAATTTTATGATAATTAAAATTCACACTAAATATTAAATATAAACTTGAAAAGGGATTAAATTTATATTTTATTTTTAAAATTTAAAAGAACTAAAATCGTAAAATATACGAATTAAAATAATGTTTGAATAAAAGTATAAAAATAAAAACATAATTATTGTAATAAATAAATAACGGTTTTTGCTTGTGATGTATGTGGGGTCTAGTTAACGAAACATAATTATTTCTCTTCTCTCTCTCTTTTCTTTTTTTTTTTTTTAAGTAAAAGGATGCTACTCGTTAGAACCGACATTGTGAACACTCTCCGTCTCGAATACATATTTTAAGAGATTCATTGCAGGGCGTGTTTTCTTCTTTTTTTTTTCTTGGTGAACGTGAAGTATCCTTCACTGCGAAATTAGATATTATTTCCTTGAAGTATTGAAATTTATTAAAAACTGATATAAGATTGGATATCTAATCACATGTTTTAAAAACATAATCATCTGTTAATTATATCATGTTATATTAATACATATTTTATTATTAGTTAAAATATTGTTGAAAATAACAAATTTTATGAGTTACAGTTGTTTTGAAAGAAAAGTATTAACACAATCATAAAAAAGGTATTAACAGGATTCCTTATATGAACCAGATTTAGTTAATTTTATAACGTGGGATTAGTGCTTAATTAACCAAAATGGTCCTACCTGGCCGACATAATTTCAAAGTTGCTTTCACACACGATCTAAAGGTGACTGCAGCCATGTGACAAACACAGACTCATTTGTTTGATTACTACAACTTGGACTTATCTAGAAAATTTTATTTTTTATTCATCAGGTTGTAATTCTTGGATCTCACAGCGTAAATTTCTATTTGTTTTATATTTAAACATTGATTTTATTCATAAGGTGTGTATTTAACGTAGTTATGATGTGTAATTGTTTTCTTTTAATTATTGACAGAATCGTTTAAAATTTGTGTACAGTAAAAATTCTCAATAAGAGAATTAATCTTACTAAGTTCGTACTGCTTCTTGTATAAGACACGTATGATTTATATTAGAAAACAACATTAAATTGTGGGTTGAGATCAAATATATTACATTAAAGCAAAATTAAAATGTTAGGTAGCATAATTGCCAAGGTGCTTGAATTAGGCTGAAGGCAATTTCTGGCTAGAAGAACTCGAGGGGTACATAATATGTAGAGTACCATGAAGGAGGGAATTAAGTGGTGATGTTTAAGGGGGTTGCTATTGGCAGTATCACTTTTGCTGCTGGCACCATCTACATGGGCGTCTTTTAATAATATCCCAAAATTGTTCTTTTGATAAAAACACAAAAAAAAATATAATCCAATTGCTTATATGAACAAAACATAACGGAATCACATTTTTATCTGTAATTTTTTTCACCTAGGCAACAAAATCATGATTTTATTATGTAATTTTTTTCACACCCAATTAACATAATAAAATCATGATTCTATTGCATATTTTTTATAATTTTCTAAAATTAATTTTAAATGCAAGTTACCTTTTTTAAAAAAAATAGTCAAATTAATTTTGATATAATTTATCATTTTTAATAGTAATTGGTAGCTTTTTAATTAAAATTGGATTAATTAGATAGAAATTACGCTTTATAAATCTAACCGAATTAATTATTATATGAATTACCTTTATTAAAAGTAATCAAATCAATTTATGATATTAATTTTTATCATAATTAATTTGATTACTATTAAAAATGCAGGTGAAGAAAATAGTGTGAGAGAGAAAGAGAAATGGTGAGGGTGTTATGATGGAAAATTGAGAGACGAAGGGAGAAGGGTTAGGGTGTGGGAAAATTCAAAAGGGTAAAATGGTTATTTGATAAGATTTGGGAGTGTCAATAACAATCTGAGTGTGCCAATAGAAATGGCCATGTTTAAGTTAGTATGAGAGTGAAAATATTTGGTAAGCCAAACAATCTTATATAGTGTAAATTTTGGCAAAAAAAATATCATTAAACATGACTTATGTGGTGGTTAATTAAGTCGCACATGACGTATGGCGAGACTCAAGTTCTTACTTAGAACTAGTTGTGAGAAGGTTGATGAAGACAAATTAAACCTAGTATGGGTTAGTCATTAGAACATTCTAGAATAGGTTATCTAACACTTTAGAGGATATTATATTTTGCCTCAGTAACACTTTAAAGGAAATATTTACTTTAGAGGAAATATTTAGAGGCAACTCTTTGCTCTCTCTCCACTCCTTGGAATTTCCTCACTTCCCTAATTTCTTAGAATCATTGTGGTCCTTTGAAACCCCATTCTCGTGAAAAAAAATAAAATCACAATCCTTTCAAAAACTCATCACTTCTTTGTAACCTAAAGGTTCCTTTATTCTTTTTCATATATATCGTGACATACCGGACGTGTGACTCTCATACATGATTGATATTGAAGAAGGTTTTATCCTATGTCATTAACAAGATATATTTTCTAAAACCTTTCTTGAAATTATAATCTTTCCTTAAAAACCTTTATTGATAGCTTAGGGGAAACTCCCCATCTTTTTGCTAATTAACAGACATAAGTATAGTCAAAAGTTCATATTCTTGGGAATAAATTTTCAATTCATGAAACAAATTAACAAACCCTAAGCTTTGGTTATTGTCATAACTAACATAAATGCACATATCTTCATTTATGATTCTTGTCATTACCTTTGTAATTTTTCTAACATAGATTCTCATCGATCATTTATCTGAATTTTAGTTATGGGCATGACCTTATATACGCATATAGGTAATCTTTTTTTTACAAGGTTTATTACCCATGTAATATTATATATATATATATATATATATATATATATAATATTCATTGTAATTAGTCTAGAAATACAACGATTGAATAGAGGACTTCTAACCTCATACGTTATTGTTTCGCGCTTAATTACACGCAACAGATGTTAGAAATATGTCATCTCAAAGAGAGAATAAAATGGCAACGTATCTAATTCAATAATACAACGAAAAGCAAATATGGAAACAGCAAATGAGTGTACGAAACGTCCAAGTGCACACACTTGGTATTTTGGGATGTGAGATGTCAAAGTCCAATCCAATTATCCAACTGTCCCCATAAAAAACAGGCACTTACCCTCTTCAGTAGAACATTAATACCCCAGCAGAGGGCCATTAGCCCCTTATTATCTATTTCTATATAGACCACATATATTTTTTAAATTAAATACTAAAGTTCTCAATGTCTTTAAAATTTAAACTATTCTGTTTTTTTTTTATTATTATTATGTTTATATTCAATTCATAATTTTCGGTTAGTGACCAAGGTAAGTAAATATAAATCAGTCCAACTAGTCTCTTTTTATTTTAGAGTCAAATCAATTCAATTCTTGGAAAATAAACCACATTTTAAAATTGAAAAGATGATCCAAAAAATAAATCTAAACCACAATAATACCTTTAATTTTTTTCACTATAATACATACATATATATATATATATATATGTATGTATGTATATATATTGTCAAAAACCCAAAATGCATATTGTTCAAACCACTACAAATTAATAGAAGTAAGAGTAGTAATCTTTATCTAATTAATAGGAATTAAACTATCAGTATAAATATTATACATCTATATTATAGTAATGTATTTTGTATTAACATATAATATCTTAATAGTATATATCATTATGTTTTTAAAGCTTAGTACATGTCATTCTATATATGGAGAGAATTGTCTGCTAATACTAAAATATTACTACAAACTCGTATATAATATCTTAATTAATAATTTAATTTGGTTAAATAAAAAAATATATCAACATAAATTAATTTATAACATCAAACCTTTAATTTAAGTATATATCTTTTCCCCCTAGTGAAGCTCAACTGTCAACGTCAATTTGGTGATAAAGTTTTTTTTTTTAGGTCAATATAGCACTGTTCCTACACTCTTTCTGATAATGCATTTTGTAAAGTATTCACTCATTGTGCCAAGTTGCATGCCTAGATGCTTAGACAAGGGGGGACACGAATCTTGTTTTTTTTTTTTTAAAAAAAAAAACATCATTTGGTATAAGAAAGTTTAACATGTTATCTTAGTCTCTAATATTTCAAACAATTTCTTTAAATTTTTAGTTGTTTTCTTTAAGCTTCTAGAATTAATTATTTATTATCACTTTAGATAATAAATATATGTTAATACTATTACTTAAGTCAATGATTGATACTAGTAGATTGTTTTTCGAGAGACTCGATTGATTAAATATTAAAATTAACTATGTGCTAAGATTTTATGCACAGTTTTGAAAAAAACTGCAGAAGATTTTTTTTTTCCGACAAGGGGTGACCATGCCAGTGAAGACCATTTTCCATTTCAAATCGAAGGGCCCTTTTCCTTATTAATGAGTTGCAAACCTACCTATACTTTCGAAAACTAGAGCTGTTGATATGCCACGTAATCTTGGACATTTTGTGGAATTGAGCCAACCACGAGTGTAAAAGCATTTAATAAAAAATTAGGCTTAGTTGCCTTTTAATTTTTTTATTATTTCATAGTACGGTATTGGGACCATTTTGATTTTACTTTTCGTATTTTTAAATATGTAAATTTTTATTTAACTTCACATTTAATATCAATGAAAATATTAATTGATATAGATTTTCTAGACATGCAAATATGGAAAATTGCAAAGATTCTTTCCACAAATGAGCTTCGCTATCATAGGCACATGGTAGATAGTAGATTATGTTCGCTTTGTATGATGGAGTCTGAAACGCTTATCCATGTCTTGTGGGACTGCAAATGGACCAAGCTGGTTTGGGAGATATTAACACCAAAAGTCAGCCTACATTTTACCAGTGTGATGTTATTGAGTGGATGGAGTTGAATATTAAGAATCATACTAGCTTTGATGGAAGTCAGTGGAATCAATGGTTTGATGTGATGCTAGACAAAATTTGGTTGCATAGAAATCTGTTTGTTTTTCAAAATAAATGGATTTGATGAATGGTGTGCTTCAATCGGGTAAGTTTTTAATTTAGTACATCAGTAGAAGCAATGAGTCCATTGGTATCCTACAATCTGTGGAAAATCCCTATGATCAAATTGGTTTTGGTGGGTAGTCTCCTCCCTTAATCAATTTTGTTAAATTGAATTGTGATGGTGCTATCTGTAAGTGTGGTGGGGTTATTCCGGATAGTAAATGTAACATTGTTAAAGCTTTCTCTAAGAGATTGAGGTTTTGTTCTATATATTCTTAAAGCTGAATTTTGTACAATGTTTTTTGTTTTGAGAATGACAAAGTAAGCTAACTGCAAGATTATTTTAGAATCTGACTGCTTGGAGGCTGTTAAAATAATTAATAATAGCTTATATGTTGACACTCCTTTTATCGAGGTAGATATGATTCGTGAAAGTTTATTGGTTTTTCAACTTAGTAGTGTGGCTCATGTTTTTAGGGAGTCAAACATGTTAGTAGCTAGATTTCTTTGCAAAACATGGTTTTTTGATCAGTAGTAGATAAGTTGTTCCTTTCTCTCAATCCTTGATTTTGTTAAAAACTCCTTCATAGAGAATACATATATAACTGTTTATTCTTTGAATAATAATTAATTTGGTTTTGGGACGCTTTGCCAAAATCATTTAGAAAAAAATGGTCTACACATGCAATTAGAATGCTAGTATGGGTGTTGACTTATCTCAATTTTTACTTGATTTTATCTATCATAATTTTCAAATGTGCAATTTTAATTCTTGTTATTCAAACATTTAACATTTAAGAAATATAAAAAATAGTAATTTTGAGACATAAACCCATGATCATTCAAGTGTGGACAATTAATAAAATATCTATATATCACCTAATGCATTTATTATAATTATAACAAAAATATTACATGTAAAGTTCTCGAAAGGGTTTTTCAGAGTGCAAACACACTTGTGTTATTTTCTTTTGTAGATGATAATTTTTAATTAATAATATCATTTTAATGTCAACTTACAAATATTTTCACGCTTATTTGTAAGAAAATGAGTACTATTTAAATAAACTAAAATAAATATTAGTTGAATAAATAATTAAGGAAACATAATATTAATTTAAATTATAATGATATTAATATTACTACTCATTTCAATATATATATATATATATATATATCACCTTAAAAAATTTTCCATTCAATTTTTAATTTCTTTATTTGAAGTGAAAAAAGTAAAACAATTATTTAGTATGTGTATATATGCTATTAGACACAAACTATTTTTTTTAATTATTAATGTTTTAAATTTTATATAAAAAGTTAAAATAATGTTGACATTATTTAACATTTAATGTATTTAATATAGTTGTATAATCAGAACTCGTGAGTCTTAGCATCTATTTACATGAAATTTTCTATAATAATATAATTACAATTGATACGTGACTTGTAAACAAATCTTTAATAAAAAAATAGTTATACGAAAATTGAGCAAATTAAAAATTATATATATTAGTGTGAGTAAGATAAGAGGAAATCATGACATGTATGGATGAATTGGGGTTAGATTATTGCATCTTAATGATTTCAAGTTTTAGTTTTGATTAAATATAATATAATTTTTGTTTGTGGAGATAAGTGTAATATATATATATATATATATATATATATAAAGATATAAGGGATTAAGTAATTAACTCATAGACGTAGTGTAATTTAGTGGATAAATAATGAGAAAAGAGTGATGTGTTTAATATGTAAATTGACTTTAAATGATTAAGAAAATCTATTTCAGTCGATTCAACATAACATTTGATTTATTTATTATAAACGCCAAAATAGTTATATTCTATTTATATTCATAATTTTTGTGTGACTTTAAAAGAGTAAAAAATTAATATGTTTATATTACAATTTTGCGTCATATCCACGTGTCATATGTGTGTGTCGCCTAGGCTAATTACAAATGGAAGGTAATGAATGTGACGTCCTAGAAGATAATGATTTTCGAGAAATTGAGAATCAAGAAAAAATTTTGAATCCTCAATAATAGAAGTAATTGGCGATGAATGAGACATTGGATTAATTGATTGCCCATTTAATGTTCAAGTATTTCTTACAACCTTCCTCATATAACCATGGAAGGAGATTATGATTCTAGCAACCGAGATTCAAGGGAAAAAAAATTATAGGGCCCACTAATTTAGAATAATTCGTATCAATGAATTTGACATTTGATTATCAACTGCCAACTACAGCGAGGTTAGTTATAATCTTTATTAAATTCATGTGGAACTGAGTATATGTAAATTTTGTAAGCGAATTCTCATATTTATATTTTATGGTTAAAAAAATATAATTGAAATGAAAGATTAATTATTCACAAAATTAATAAATGCTAAAAAAAAAAACTTACAAATATCCATCGAAGGGATTTTTTTTTAAGACATATTTGTGAGTTTATTTAGTTTTTTTTTAGTTGATAGGATATACGCCAAAAAAATGATGGGATTAGTTATTTAAATTTAAACTTAATTCAATTAAGACTCAATAATGTGTGATAAAATTGAGTCAATTTTATTTATTAACATAATAAGGTGCAGCGCTTTCCTTTAATTTGGGTGTAGGGCAACCCCTTCAAATACTAGGGACAGCAACGGATAAGATTTGACCCACACCTTCAAGAATAAGATTATGAAGGACAAAAAAAGAAATAGCACTAGTAAGACTTGTATATCCATATTCACATTTGCTAAGTGACAATTTTAATGTTCATATATGAATATTTTATGTACATTAATATATATAGAATATCTTATTGAGAAATATTTTATATGACAATGAGAATATTAAATTTGGATTTTTACATTGAAATTTAATATAAAAAAATTATATGATTTTTTAAAAACTCACATGACATTAAATCTTGACCATCCATATTTGATTATATGGTTCAGATTAATCATCTCACTCTCATATAAGATAATTTCATCTCATTTAATATCTATTATCAGAATTCAGTACATGTGTTTTGGTTGAATGAAATATTTGTAGTATATATCCTTTTTACAAATTATTAAAATTAAAAAATAATTTTATTAATATTATTAATATAATTTAAAAATA
>PYAF01001301.1:453011-471404 GCA_007407185.1 Glycine tomentella | reverse complement strand
CGGGTTTAGATTTACAGATCCGTTGATCCGATGACCCGATCCGTGAACCCGTAATAATAATATAAATTTTATTATTTATATATATATATATTAAAAATTAAAAAAATAATTTGACAATAAAAAAAGATATGATATTGTAAATGTTTAAGATTGCATTCAAAAATAAGATAAGATATTTTTTAATATTGCATTAAAAAAAAGATAGAATATTTTTAAGATTGCATTGCATAATATAATAAAATATCTTTAAGATTGCAATTGGATACTATGATAGAATATATTTAGGATTGCATTCAAAAATTAGTTAAAATCATATCTTTAAATTAGTATAAATAGAAACATATTTTGGTGTTCATGTATGCATTCCATTCCAAATAATATTAGAGAGTTTATGTTTGCATCATTGAGAGAATTGTTGTGAGATCATATAGAAGCGTTTGACAAGTTTGATTCTTCAACTCTCAATCAGGATTTAAAGAATTGTTGAAGATGACCACCCTGAGTTTGGCATTTTGAATTGGTGGAAATTGAAGACATCCAAATATTATATTCTTTCCTGTATGGCTAGAGATATATTGGCCATTAATGTATCTACTGTATCACCTGAGTCTGCATTTAGTACAGGGGGTAGAATTCTGGATTCATTTCATAGTTCTTTGAGTCCTACTACTGTTAAGCTCTCATTTGTGCCCAAAATTGGCTTAGATCTACTAAGCAAAATGTTAATGACTTGCAAGTTGAAATAAATGAAGCGGAAAAGATTGAATCATGTGTATAATCATTAATCTCTTATTTCATTTTTATATTTGTATAAAATATCAATTAATTTTTTTGCTAACGGGGTTGTGTTTAAATTTTTAGAGTTGTTTGGTTTGGCTTTAAATACTGCTAATATTGGATCTCCAAGTGTTAAAATTGTAAGTGCTGGAACTTCTTAATGTATTACTTTTAGGTATATTGTTATTTGTTTCACCTTTTTTTTCATATATTGTTTACTATATTTATAATATTAATGAATCATATTTTGTTTATTTGTTTGTTTCAGCAACTATGGTTGCAACAAAATTGGTTATAACAAAGCTTAGTTTGTAAGACTCAATTGTGATTCAGACTATTATAGTAAATATTGTTCACAAATCTTTTGTTTTAATTTATATTATAAGTCTATTTTATAATATTATGTTGATGGTATTAAATGAATCAATTTTACTACTTTTATACATTTGATAATATTGTGTTAATTGTATGAGATATTTGAAATAATCGTGATATAAAATAGTAGTTCTAAAAAAAAATTAAATGGGTAACCCGGTGATCCGAATCGAACAGAACTGTTTATGAACGGGTTGGATTGGGTTGGGTTTCAATTTTTTTTTTTGAAAAATGAACCGAACCGAATCGATCAAATTTGATTGGGTTGGATCCTAAATTTAGCCAAAACCGATCCAAACCGAACTACGAACACCCTAATTAACCATATTAATTATTACAATAGAAAATTTCATTACTTGAAACATAAATCCAATGACTCAAACAAAATATCCAAACAAAAACATTCATATCCAAACTGATAAATTATTCATACCAAAAGAGTTATATCCATTAATATGTTATGAAGTTTAACCCTAGAAAATATCTTAACCATCCCATCAAGTACAATAAAAGTAGCTGAAGAAAAGAAGAAATGGAAAGAAAATATTAAATGTTTGAAATAACTAATATACTCTTTTGTTGAGCGGAAAAATGCTAAGGTTTACAAGAGACTTAACTACTTTTTATATATAAAGATATGTAGATATAATAAAAAAATATTTTTAAAATAGAAATATATGTACATAAAATATTTTTTCACCCTTAAATTTATGTCAGTTTTGTTTTTTTTCCCATTTTTTTTCTCTCTTTATTTCAAAAAATGTTATTTTTAGTCTCTTCTATGATTAAAAAAAATCGTCATACATTATACATCCAAATAGTAAAAAATCAACTGCGAGGACTAAAAAAGATAAATTTAAATTTGAAAAAAAAAGGACCTAAATTTGAGAGACAAACATTTTTAAGCCTAATTCAACATAAATGTTATAGACACATGTTATATTAGGTTCTAAATAGTAAATACAAATTCAGTTATTATGATCAATGTAGTATTAGTCTCATTTTTTATAAGTGAGATTCTGTTTTTCTTTTTGGTTTTACTTATGGAACGTCATATATTTAATTTTTCGTATTGTTTATGTTAGATATATATTTTCTTATGATCTTTTCAAATTTTCAAAATATAATAATGTTTCAATCTAATCTGACTTTCTAACTTTTTTTTTGGTGGATGACTTTCAATTCCAACCTAAAGCAAACCAATTATGTGAAAATTAAATTATTTAAATAATCGATTATCAATATATAATCATTTATAATCATAATAAATTTTTATTTGGATAAATTTGCTAAAAAAAAGTAATTTTAAGATATGTAATAAGATCAGATTGGTTAAAAACAACATTAAACCCAACTCAACACAATCATATTCACTGTGTTATTTAGTCTGTTAGCTCTCAAAAATGGTCCAAATTAAATTAATCCAACCCAACCTCATCCTAGTACACCTCTTACAAAGTTGGATAACACATAATTATCTAAGAAAGAAATTTCGTATTGAGATCATCGCACAAAAATAAACATTCAAATTAATATTTATTAAGTATAGGTATGAGACCAAAAGTTTACATATCCTCAAAATTCAATATAATAATGAGAATTCCAAATAACTGTATTAGGTATTTACGAAGTTCAAACTCTATTATCATCATTGTAAATTAATAAAAATTATCCTAAAGAGACTCAAATTCTGTAAATTATGTGATTAATTGTACATATAGCATTCCCATGAAGAGAAAAAAAAACATTAAAAAGAACATTCCCATTACGCGCGTACATAGTTACTTATTGCCTCTCAGTTTTTAAAAGAAAGAAATTTCAAAACATTGTAGTCAGAAAGCTTTTCTGCTTTGACCAATAATGAGGTCAATGAATTTATCAGCATAAACATCATTATTAATGACCAAAAAGAAAAACAGCACAAGCAGCAGGTCAAATCAAATGCGATGAGGGAATAAGCCTAATTGTTTGGCGTGTTTCAATTTGGAAACTAAAGTTATTCCCATTTGAAGAAGAAACTTCCGTCGATCACTCCCAATTTCCAATTTTGTTCTTGGACCTATTCATTTCATCATGGAACATACTCTTGCAACCAAACTCAAATGCCTTCATACGCGTTATATATATATATATATATATATATATATATATATATATATATATATATAGCTAGAAACTGAAATTAGGATATAGTTTCATGTAAGTTTTGCATGTTTTTATTATTTTAACCAGTTCAAATAATATTGAATTAAAAATACACGCATACAAAGAGAAATGAAAAATTAGTTTGAGTTTTTAATTTTCTAATGGTTAGGTTGCGGTTGGGATGTACCTTAATTTGCATACATTGTGCTTGTTTTCCCTGTTGAGTACGTCCATCGTTATTTATGTTGATTTAGTTTTAGAATTTGTGCTTAATGCTTTTCCATGATTGGCTCTCATTAAGAATTTATTTGTAATCTAAATCTTGCAACTGGGAAATTTAGTTGTGAGTGGCATAACAGGAAGTGATTAAGAATGGAAAGAAATTGCCTTAGCGAAGAATTAAGAGGACTCCAACACCTAACCATTTTTATTAATTGAATTTTCTAATACTTTTAATTGAATTCTTGTTTCTTTCAATTAAATAATAAAACTCAAATATTTCTAATTCTTTCTTTATCCTTAAATATATAAAAAGTAATTGGTTGATTATGTTGCATCATTAATTATTAAACCAGAATCTTTATGGAGACAATACTTTACTCATTACTTTATGTCAGTTTTTTCTGTTTAATTTCTAGTTATATAAATAATATTTTTTTACTATTTTTATATCTCTTATTTATTTCTTCTCTATAGTGTTTCTCATCCAAACAAATCATAATGATAAGTGAAAAATAAAATCATAGACAATGTAGGAAGCCAAAAATAGAGAATCGTCCACCACTTAGGTAAATTGATCTAGAAAAACACCTCAAACAAACAACACAGTTATCAGAGAATTGAGAGGAGATGCAAGTTACTCCTGCTGAAGAGGAGTACCATACAAGACACTCACTGTATTGATTAAAATTGATAAAAGATACATTAACAGTGGGTAAGTGCTCTTTTATATATAGAGAGAGAGCTTATTTTGAACAAGCCAATATTACTCTTAACAACTGCAAGGGGAAATAAGAAAACACGTACAATAAGAAGTGAAGCAAAATACATTGCAAGAGTTTCATATGTGTGCGCAATCTAAAGACAAATTTTTGTGCACTTCTACTATTGTTTCTTGCATTTTGTGTTGTAGTTCAAAAAGGCCATTTCAAAATATAGAATGAGCTTTCTGAAATGCAATGAAAAATGTAAGAAATAATAATGAAAGTGCATGAAGCAATAACAGCAATCTCGTTGCTAAATCTAGTTAGACCTCTTTTGTGGGTCCACCAACATATTTTTTTTCTTCCAAAATCTAGAGCTTTATGCGACCGTTTTGGATCATCCACTTCATGCTCCATTCGTTGAACCTACACTTGTAGGACCAATATGCCCATCCAAAAGTTGCACGAGAATACACACCCAGTTGTGCTAGGGCATACCTTTGGTAGTCTTCCTTAGTCGCACCTTGTGCAGTCCACGCACCAGTCCACTCCCCTAATAATAGTAAAAATAAATAAAAAATTATAATGTCATTCTCAGTGCTTATATATTATATTGATCCAATAAAATTATATTCAAGAAAATATTTCAATTAATTACTAATTTTTTTTTACTAGCTAAAAAATTCGTTTGATTATTCGGTAAATAAATTTTTGTTTAATAATTTTTTAATATTTTCTAACGATTTTTGAAACACTACTTAAAAGTAATTTTTTTAAAAATGCTAATTTCTAGATTCTAATTTTTTATATTTTTTATATTTTTTTCTTTTTCCTTTTTTGTCCTTAATATATTTATCAAATTTATTTTTGGATTATCTTTTTTAAATATAATCATGATTTTATTATTTTTTTATTATATTACACTTTTCAATTACTTTAACAACTAGGTTTATTAAATATTTATAATTTAATAAACTAATTTTTCAACTTTCAGCTAGTTTTTCAATTAATTTTGTTTAACATAGTGTCTTCCGATAATAATTTAGTTAAGTTAGGTGATACAAAACAATATGTGATTTACCTCCTTTTCATTTCTTATCACTTCTATGGAAAAATAATCAAAAGGATTACTGAGTTAATGATTACCACAACACCAAAACCTTTTCTTACTAGGTGAGGTGAACTACATAAATCATACGATTTCATTCAACACGTTAAAAGTCAAAGTTTTAAAAATATTAAGTTTGAGGTCTCCCTTTGAGTTAATGATTAAGATTACTAAAAAAAATTGAACACCACATTTTGATCTTAAAGAATTAAGTATACATAGATCACATCTGTTATAATCTTGTATGTTTTTCATTAAGTCATTTCTTAGACTGTGAGATTAACTATTTACACTTGAATTTTCACACTTCTCTCATGTTTTCATACAATTAGTAAAATAACATTTGTCGTGTTGAGGCAGAAGTGAGGAGAGTTTGTTTTGTTCTGTTTTATTTTCTTTGGTTTACCATTTTAGTAAAGCTAAAATGCACCATACTTTTAACCTTATTTCTAACTCTCATTTTTCATTAACCCTAAACATGTAATATAGTTAATGTTTCTCTCCATCTTTTATAACGTGTATCAATATTGCTCAAGTGACTATTCTTTTTTTGGAAAAAAATATCTTTCATAAACTGAAATCAAATTAGTGATTGTTCCATAAAAATATGAAGGCCAATAATATAGGTTGGATTTGGCTTTTACCTACAAAACTCAGAGCATTTGTGGAAGAGACGCCACCAAGATTTGAGACACGTTCATTTCTTATGAAGTCAATATTTTGTTGAACATTCATGCCGTTGAAATCGCTCGAAAAAAGATTGTAGTAATGCACATCAATGACTACTCTGTCAAAGTCCTTGAGAAATGAGAGAAGCACTTTAGAATCTGCATCCAATGGGTTTGACATGATCACATAAGCACTTGAGTTGTGCTTCCTCACAGCATCATATGCTTCTTTGTAATACTTCTTAAGGCTCTCTAGATTCACACCAAATGGCTCATTCATTAGCTCTATTCCTCCTAAGTTCGGTTTGTTACCATATCTGTAAACAAATTCAAGCATGAAGATATCAATGCTTAAACCATAGAAGGTCATATATCATGATGTTGATAAAAATATTTTTTTAATTATATTAGTCCCTGCATGATGAAAATAATGCTTAAACATTATTTGGACAAACTTCTCCACAAGTACTTGAGAATAATGCTTAAACTCCATTCAGATAAACTTCTCCGTAAGTATTTAAGAAAAAAATGTGAAGGTATAAACTTCTCCCATAAGTTAAAATCAACTTATCACTTCAGCTTTTGTAGAAATTAGATGGAAGAACTTCAATTAAGGTTAGTGCACGATTTAATTTAACTTCTGGAATAAATTCTACTCAATTTACTTTCTTATTTTGTTACCTAAGTGCATATTGAGAGGTTTATTTAAACAGGACCTTAAAGCTAAGATTCTTGAATATATATATATATATATATATATATATGTGCATTTTTCGCTCAAATTATTTCCCTTCTCATGAATCTCAGAGACTAATTTGATTGGTGGAATTCTCATTCAGGAAATATTTTACAATTAAATGCATATTTAGAAACCACATAATTTCTATCATTTAGGGACTGACATGACAGACATTATCTTCCAAGTAATTATTTATCTATTTACTATGTCATATATATATATATATATATTCTATAAAAGTAAGAGAAACCTTTCAGCTAAGAAGTCTATGACTTGGACTGTGTGTGGTATGTATGAATCTCCCCATTCTATTTCTCCATCTCTAGTTCCACTGTGTTCAAAGCCATTCTGTGAACCTTCAGCTGCATGCAGGTCTATGATCACTTTTATCCCATGGTTTCTGCAAGTTATATAAAGAGTAAGTGATGAAAAATTGATGGATTGAAGCTGAATTAAATGCTTCACGATTGTTTCATGTTACAACATTAAACTGGCAAACTTACTGTGCCCAAATGAAAGCATTGTCCAATGCTTCCAACGATCCACCAACAAAAGGTTTAGGAGGGTTTGGATCTTTAGCTATCCACCATCCAACAGGTATTCTCACTGCATTTAAGCCATTTTCTGACATGAAACTGAAATCATCTTCAGTTATGTATGTTCTCCAATGGTCCTACAAGGCCAGTATAGCTAAGTATGATCAAGATAGTCTTGAAATTCTAGAAATGAATTGAGTCAAGTCCATTATAGTTTGTCATTTTAAGTTTCTAATATTGCTCACCTTCATGACTTGAGGAGCTCTATCAGGACCATAACCATTAGTAAGTTGGTACTCTCCATGCTTGGTGCTGTCTGGTACAATAGTCATACTAAAGACTGATGGGTCACTTTCATCCCAATTTGTGTCATGATAATCTGCAGTCACTGATGTCTCCGATCGAACCTTCACATAATGCACAGTTACTGTAAAATCTTTTACATTGCCAACTAATTAGATTCATCCAGATGTGACTTTTAAGATAGTTATTATAAAAATTATCAAACATATCATACATGACTTTTGTAATTGGATTACCGTTATCAGTGTGCATGTATAATTCATTCTCTATATGTTTAAGCAAAAGTATTTTAAGGCTTCCAAATAACAGGAATTACTTTTTTTATAACCTTGTAGAGATGTGTTTAAGATTCAAACCAAACTTTAGCGTAAGATTTTCCTATGAGTAGCATGAAGAGGGAGCAGGTACCTGTAAAAACAGACCATTTGATGCTTTGATTCTAATTTTGAAGGGATCATTATTATCCCTTATAATCTCAAATGTTTCTGGTTTGCTAGGTGAGTCTGAAACTGCTACAATTTTGTTTCCACCCCCATGATTTTCCAGTCCCACAAATTTCTTGTTGAACACTCTCAAGTTGAAGGATGAGTCATTGACCCTCCACAGCTGCATATTATGAACAAGTAATTAGCCAAGTGATGAATGTGATTCCTAATGCAGTTGAAGTTACAAGTGTACCTTAAATGTTTCCCAACCAGAAGCTGAGTCACGGTTGGCTACAACATCAGCTCCACCACCATTTTCAGAAGCGAGATACTTGTTTAACTTTGTAGACTTAAGTTGCACTTGAGTTCCATCCTGAAATGACCAAATATCAAAAACTGGTCTATTAACTGAAAAAGAAAAATAAGGTACCATAATATCATTTCCCTTATGGATACAACTCAACTCTTGAACTTCTTAATTTGAGGAGTTGAAAATTATTTATGCTAGTTGCTAAACATTATTTTACTCAACCAAAAAAAGAAAGAAAGAAAATGATGCATGATGTTTGTGGAATGATAATTTGACTTCCATCTAAGTAAACGAAGTGAATTTGTTTGGGGCTAATAGTACCAAGAGGTCATTGTTGACAATTCCATCAAAGAGAGAGGGTTCTTGCATCCACCCTTCAACAACAAGCCAGTTTCCTAGATTCACAGCTTTGTATGGCAAATTTTGAGGACATGAGAGGCATATGTAACCGTTTTGGATCATCCATTTGAGGCTCCATTCGTTAATCCTACATTTGTAGGCCAAATAGGCCCATCCAAAAGTTGCACGAGAATACACATCCAATTGTGCTTGGACATACCTATTGAGGTCTTCCTTAGACGCACCTTGTATGCTCCACGCACCAGTCCACTCCCCTACAAACAATACAGAAAATTATAATGTCTTTCTCAGTACATATATTGATCCAAGAAAGCCTCCTATTAATTTAGTTAAGTTAGGGGATATAGATTAATAATTCTCCTTTTCATTCTCTTATCTCTTCTTGTTGAGAAATATGGAGAGTACCCAAACAAAAGGATTAGCAAGCTAATGATTAAGAGTGCTAATAAAATCGAATATTTATAAAACACATCTCTTGCATTTTTTTTTCGTTGAGTCATTTCTTAGTCATCTTTTGACTAACTATTCACACTTCTCTCTCATGTTTGGGCACAATATAATTAGTAAAATAACATTTGTGGTGCTGAAGGAATGAGAACAGTTTGTTCTATTCTATTTTCTTTGGTTTATTAGTTAGTAAAGCTAAAATGCACCATACTTTTAACCTTATCACTCTTCTATTTTCCATATACCCTAAACATATATATAATACAATTAATATGTTTCTTTCCATCTTTTATAACATGACGTCTATCAAATATTGCTCAAGTAACTATTTCTCGATTGTAAAGTAAAGTTCTTTTTTTGGAAAAAGTATCTTTCCTTCAATGAAATCAAATTAGTTATTGTTCCATAAAAATATGAAGGCCACTAATATAGGTTGGATTTGGATTTTACCTACAAAACTCAGAGCATTTGAGGAAGAGACGACACTAAGATCTGAGGCTCGTTCATTTCTTATGACGTCAATATTTTGTTGAACATTCATGCCGTTGAAATCGCTTGAAAAAAGATTGTAGTAATGCACATCAATGACTACTCTGTCAAAGTCTTTCACAAATGAGAGAAGCACTTTAGAATCTGCATCCAATGGATTTGACATGATCACATAAGCACTTGAGTTGTGCTTTCTCACAGCATCATAAGCTTCCTTGTAATACTTCTTAAGGCTCTCTAGATTCACACCTCGTGGCCCACTCATCAGCTCAATGCCTCCTAAGTTTGGTCTGGTACCATATCTGTCAACAAATTCAAGTATAAAAATATCAATTCTTTAACCATAGCAGGTCATATATCATCATGCTGATAAAAATATTTTTCAATTATACTAGACCCAGCATGATGAAAATAATGCTCAAGTCCTATTGAGATAAAATTCTCCATAAGTACTCAGAAGAAAATGAAAAGGTGAAAAAACTCAATTTCTCCCGTAAGCTAAAATCAACTTATCACTTCAGTTTTTAGAGAAGCCAGATGGAAGAACTTCTATGAAGGTCAAAGTGCACAACTTAATTTTAACTTATGGAAGAAGCTCATTTCTTTTTACTTTCTGATTTTCTTCTCCTATAAGTGCTTATAGAGAAATTTATCTAAACAAGACCTTAAGCTAAGATTCTTGTATATATATTCATTTCTCGCTAAAATTAATTCCCATCTCATGAATCTCAGAGACTACTTGATTGGTGGAATACTCATCCAGGAACTGTTTTGACAATTAAATGCATATTTAGAAACCATAAATAATATATATCATATCACTGACATGACCAAACATTATCATTCAAGTAATTATTTAACTATTTACTATGTTTAAACTTTAAAATATATATTTATATATATATATATATATATATATATATATATATACATATGAAGAGAACATTCTTTAGAAGTGAAAAAACCTTTCTGCTAAGAAGTCTATGACTTGGACTGTGTTTGGTATGTATGAATCTCCCCATTCTGTATATCCATCTCTTGCGCCACTGTGGTCATTTCCATTCTGTGAACCTTCAGCTGCATGCAAGTCTATGATCACATTCATCGCATGTTTTCTGCAAGTTATAGAGTAAATACCTGGTAAATAATGAAACATTGATTGAATGAAGCTCAATTAAAGGTTGGACAATGGTTACATTTTACAACATTAAACTAGCAGACTTACTGTGCCCAAATGAAAGCACTGTCCAATGCTGCCAATGATCCTCCAACAAAAGGCTTAGGAGGATTCGGATCTTTAGCTATCCACCATCCAACAGGTATTCTCACTGCATTTAAGCCATTTGCAGACATGAATCTGAAATCATCTTCAGTTATATATGTATTCCAGTGATCCTACAAGGCCAGATTATAGCTTAAGCTAAGTATGAAGATATATTCTTATGGAATTCTAGCAATCAATTTTTGGCAAGTCCATGATGGTTAATTTGTCATTAAAAGTTTCTAATATTTCTCACCCTCATGACTTGAGGAGCTCTATCAGGACCATAACCATTAGTAAGTTGGTACTCTCCTTGTAAGGAGGTGTCTGGTACAATATTCATACGAAAGACTGATGGGTCACTTTCATCCCAATTTGTGCCTTCATAATCTGCAGTCACTAATGTCTCCGATCGAACCTTCACAATACACAATATAATAAGAAAAATTGGGGGCCTGAAGAATTATTGTTTCAACTAATAAATCTTTCTGAAAAAATTTCAGTTCCAATTTTTCCAACGTTAAACAAATTCAAATCCATCTTATTCACCAAAGAAAAATGTTATTGTACAAGGATTGACATTCTGAAGAATTAAAGATTTTGATAGGTACCCACGGTTACTGTAAATTGTCAACTAGTCATAAGTCATCTTTGATATGACTTTTAAGGTAGTTATTATAAAAGTTTAACAAACTTACCATATATGATAGTTTGTAATTAGATGACAGGATAAATTACGTGTGTGTTGTTTATTCTTTGTTTATTTAATCAAAAGTATTAACCTTTTAGAGATGTGTTTAAGATTCAAAGTACAATTCAGTGCAAGATTTTACAATATGGATAGCATGAAGATGTAGCAAATACCTGTAAAAACCGACCATTTGAAGCTTTGATTCTAATTTTGAAGGGGTCATTATTATTCCTTATAATCTCAAATGTTTCCGGTTTGCTAGGTGAGTCTGAAACTGCTATAATTTTGTTTCCACCCCCATGATTTTCCAGCCCAACAAATTTCTTGTTGAACACTCTCAAGTTGAAGGATGAGTCACTGATCCTCCACAGCTTCATATTATGAACACATAATTAGGCCAAATGAATGAGACTCCTAATTAATTCACATCAAAAGAATGTGATTCCTAATAAATGCAATTGAAATTACATACGTACCTTGAATGTTTCCCAACCAGAAGCAGAACCTCGGTTGGCTACAACATCAGCTCCACCCCCATTTTCAGAAGTGAGATACTTGTTGAACTTTGTGGACTTAAGTTGCACTTGAGTTCCATCCTGAAATGACCAAATATGAAAAACTCTTCCATTAACTGGAAAAAAAGTACCATGATAATTGATATCATTTCCCTTATGGATACAACTTTTTCACTTATTAATTTGTAGACTTTAAAACTATTTATACATGTTGCTTACCATTATTTTGCTAAAAAAGGAATGAAAGAAAATGATACATAGTGTTGTTTGATATGATGATAAAAATTTCATATGTAAACATATAAATGAAGTGAATTCTTTGGGAGTAACAATACCAAGAGATCTTTGTTGACAATTCCATCAAAGAGAGAGGGTTCTTGCATCCACCCTTCGACAACCAGCCAGTTTGCCAGATTCACAGCTTTGTATGGCAAAACATTAACCATTTTGAAAAGAACGTGAAAAGTTTGCTATCAAAGGTCTTAAGCTGAGGTATATATAGGATTCGTGGCATATGGATTCTCTACAGTCACAAATAATTATTATATACGGAAATATAGTTTAAAAAAATTTAAGAATGCCAACAAAGTTGTCCAGTCCGGTTGATAAGGATCATACTCATATCCACAAAGATCTATGTCATAAGTCTATTACTGATGTAAAGACTTTGTTAGAGGGCGATCTATAAGTATCAAATACCTTTGTAAGAGCTTAATGAGCCTTGAATATGCCTTAACCATGATGCATCCTTGTTATCAAACTCACTTAATTAAATGCAAAATTTATATATTTGTAATTGAGAGAAGAGACTCCAATAAAAATGATAAGTAAAAGAAATTATTTTAGATTTTTTTTTAAGGTTAAATGCAATTTTGGTCTTCCTATCTTATTTATTCCATAATTTTGATTCTTCCATTTCAAAATAGAGATATTTGGTTCCTTTATTTTAAAAATGCGTAATTTTAGTTTCCATATTTTAAAATAGAGATATTTGATCCTTCTATTTTAGAAAATTCATATTTTTCATCCACATATTTAAAAAATGTGTAATTTTGGTCAAATCTTTAATTTTATCTACATTTTATTTTGTTTATTTCTTACACTGTAATTAATTAAATCGTGTTTTATAGTACCTTAAATGAATATGTTAAGTTTAGAGATCAACTGGATTAAAAAAAAAAAGCAAAATTGAAATTTTGACTAAAATTATAATTTTTTTAAAAATGTGAGATCAAATGTCTCTAAGACTAAAATCATGAATTTTTTTAAAACAAGAATTAAATGTCTCTATTTTAAAATTAAATGAACAAAATTACGGGTTAAACAAAATATACCGACCAAAATTACATTTTAAGTTTTTTTTATTAATGAGATCGATTCTGTCTATATAAATTGTATTTAACAATATAAATATTACAACTAGTTTCAAGTTTCAAGACTTTCTTACTGGCATTTCTGTTTTCTATTAAAACTAATTTAACAATAAAAATATTAAAACTAGATTCAACGCGCTTTCTAACTGGCATTTCATTTTTCTAATAAAGTTATAGAGAGACACGGAATGCATCTTTTCGACTAATAATAATAAATAATAAATAATAGCAGTAGTAAGACTATTATCCATATGTGACAATTTTAAGGTGTGTTTGATTTTTGGTTTGGACACTTAAAAACAAACGTTCACCCTTCATCAAACGCTATACCCACATGTGTTCACGAATCTAATTTTCTATTCATTAAAATGTGATTCTTACGAAAACATTCATTCAAGCAATTTAAAGCTTGAGGTTGGTTGATTTGCTGTTTTAGTCTCCATGAGTGAATCCTCAACTTGCAACTGTTCTTTAGATTAAAGTTTTGTTCATTATTATCCCACTGGTCATTTGTTTATCACAAAATGCAACTTTCCCAGTCCATGTATTGATATTTTTTATAAAGTTGCTAAAAATATTGTTTCTTTAATCCACCAAACTTAGCTTTGGCTCGCCGTTTTATTATAAGAAGTCAAGATTATTGTATTTTATTGTCAATTTGATGTTCCTTGTTCAATTTGATTGTCTCTAGACGGTTGTTGTGTGTCCCTTTTCTTGTTTCTTTAGTATTTTTCATGTTTGAAAGTGCTTTTCATTATTATCATTCAAATTAGTTTTTGTTTCAATAAAAAAAATACTTTTAAAATAAAAGTATTCAAACATAAATCAAGTTATTATGTTAAACTTATACTTTAAACTAATTTAAATTTACAAAATTAAGTTCAACAAAACTTAACTATGTAAATGGTAATTCAAGCACACAATTAATATTCATATATGAATATTTGATGAAAAAAACATATGTATACTACGTAAGATCAGAATTCATTACTACTTAATGCTTACTACTTTCTACCGAAAATGAAATAATACAAAACAAAAATACATTACTTGTGTTTCACGTAATTAAAAGTTTTTAATGTTTCCTTTTTACAGATTAGCAAATAAAAATATATATTTTAATAATAAAATTTTCAGAAGTATTTCGTGAATTACACAAATATTTTAGCATACATATATATTGGTCAGGGACGAATGGAGGTTACGGACTTAGGGGGTGGGGGGTCTTGGCCTCCCCTGGTTTTTTCAAAATAAAATTTATATTTTATAATATTATAGTAATTACGTTTATTTGATAGGATTTGATTTTAGAAATAATAATATTTAAATGCTATTTATATTTTTCTTAATTTTGATAAAATAATTTATTTCCTTTTTCATAGTTACTGACAATATAATTATATTTTTCCTCCTTTAAAATAAAATATGAGAATATCATTTATTTTATTCTTTTAACAATGTTTTCTTTTGCAATTTGTTATCACTAGTTGAAAGATAATATAATGGTTGCATTTATAATCAAATGACTTTCTAATCTTTCATTTATATTGATTTGAACTTATGAACACTGGTATAAAATATCGACAAATTTCAAAACATGCAAATTAATATTTTTTTCTCTCTATCAAAATTCTTTATATATTCTCTTTGTTTTTCTCCTCTCTTTTATTGGTATGCTAACATGCTTTTTAACTTGAGTGCACATATCTAAACACACTTAGGTGTAAACTTTGAAAAAGCAAAATATAATTCATTTAGAATAAAAGAACCATTTATTAACTAAAATCAAATTTCATGCCCCCCCTCATGTAGGAGCCTTAGGGCAGTCATATATATAGTGTATACGTGTAATTTGGATCATACATGGATTTTGTTTTAATTCGGTGTTGGGTCCTGGTTAGGAGAGGCAGGGTATTTTTTCTGATATTGGATTTTTTGAATCTGATACAGTAAGCTGGTTGGGCTTTTTCTTAGCTTGCTTCTTTGGGTGCTGTTCTGGTAATAGGCCATAGCATAGGTCGCAGAAAGTTATGTTGTACTGTTAATCTTAAACTATAATTTAATACATCAATCAGTTAAAAAAAATTATTAGAGGTAGATGTAAAAACACGTACGGGTAATTTGACTTTGATTACTGTTTCTAAGTTAATGTTTGGAATATTTTTGTGTATTATATATTATAATGACTGATTGATGTATTGAACATTGTTAAAAGCAAACTCAATAGTATGCTACCGCCTTCCATCTTGATCACATCTTGTTTTCATGTCAGAAAAGTCACGAAATATGGATTATTCAGGGACAGCAGCTGCACATTTTTAGCAATTCCAGGGAGTCTCTTCATCTAACAGAGGGAATTTATGGAGGATACGTAATAGATGTTATTCAGGGATGGACAAGTAGACATGCAGAGCTGCATACAAGACAACAATTTTTTTTACTTGGCTTTGGCTCAAGAATATCATGTGCTGTGATGTGTGCTCATTTTGCATCGTATAGTTTTACTCATTGAGCTACACAATGAAGATACTGGCTCAGAAAGCTTATTTCTAGAGAAAATCAACAAATTTGTACTGGGAGGAAATGCTGGTAGTGGACCATACAACTGATTAGAACTCAAATCAAACTGAGGAAGATCATATAGTTTTGATGATAAGTTTGGAAACACCCCAGAAATAAAATTGTTGCACAAATTCAAAAACTGTAATTTTGTAAGGTTCCAAAACCATCCAACATTTGACATGTCAAGGACAGAATGATTGTTTTGGGTTTGAAGCCATTGTGGGAAATTTGTCCCTAGCTTGCAAGAAGACATTTTCAAGTATTGCAATTTGAAAGGCGGTGTTCAATTCAAGCCAAGATTTAAAGTCAATGAATTGTCAGAGACATCCAATGTTTGTAAATCATGAAGATTTGAGAGCTTATATTCACTGACAGTGCCATTCAAGGAATTGGAAGAAAGATCAAGAAGTTTGAGTTTGGAAAGATTTCCAATACTTTCTGAGAGAATGCCATTTATTTTATTGGGGGAGAGGCTTAATATTTGAAGTGATGATGCTCCTGAAAAGGCAGGTAATGTTCCCAAACTCACTGGAAGAGTCCCATTCAACTTGTTGGAATTTGCACAAAAGCTTTTTCAAGGATGAAAATTTAGCAATATCAGGGAATAGCCCTGTAAATGAGTTGTTGCTTAACTACAGAAACTCAAGGGTATTCTTTGCACAGGATAATTTGTCCATTAAATCCTGAAGTTGGTCAATCAAAGTGTTTGAGGACAAACATAACTCCTTCAGCTTACGCAGCTTCTGGAATGAATTTGGTATTGAGTATTGACCCTTCAAATTCATTTTCAGAAAGATCAAGATATTCAAGAGAAGACATGCATGCAAACACATTGGGAATTGGTCCTTTCAATTGGTTACTATCTAACTGGAGATCCATAAGGCTACCACCACTAACATTCCCTACCCATGTCAATACTGAAGAAGAGAGATTATTTGAGCTGAGATGAAGAACTTCAAGAGTACTTGAGAAATTAACATGAGAGAGAGACTTGGGATTGACATCTGGAAACCCACAATCTTCCAAATGAAGCTCAACAAGACTTTAGACGCCAACGAACTGATTCTAACCAATTAACAGCTCTACTAAGATTAAGTGATAAACCAAGGTAAATCAAAGAAGAAAGGCCAGATAACCAAGATCATTGGTACTGATATCCATATTCCATCTTAGATCAAGGGTGTGCAGATTGGAGAGGTTCCCAAGTTGGTGAGGAATTAGTCCTTCAAGGAGGCTTCAACACCAATGGTAACAAGTTTGAGGTCCCTTAACTAAGTAAAAGAGTCAATAAATTCTGTGTCTGCTCCTCAAAATGAAGGTTGCTGTGTCTGCTCCTCAAAATGAAGATCCAACTTGATGGCATGACCAGTTTTGCTGTTGCAACTTGCAAGTTACTACCCTCCATTTGCAGCAGTCTTGCTCACTTTCCCAAGAGAGAAGAATATTTGATTCATCAATACTGATTCACCCTTGTTTGAATGTGAAAAGTGTTTGCTTATCTCTTTCCATGCAGTTGACCATATTGGAGCACTGAACATGTAGGCATATGCTGGTTAGGATAATTGCACACAAACAAAATGTGTAGAGAGCCAATTGGCTTATGATTTAACTTGGTACTAAACATGAAGAACATTTTGAAAGGAAGTGAAATCAATCCTCTTTTTCAGCAAGTATACGCAATGGAGGGAACCGTAAATTCCTCAAGCTTCAAGAATTTTGAGGAAGAAAAAGAGTAATTAAACAATGAGCCGTAAGCATTACACAGAACAGATTCTCAAGACTTTGAACCTTGATTTCAAATAATAAAAAAATACAACATGACCAGATTTCGTGAAGAAATTAAAACCATTTTCCTAAAGTATAGAATTTAACAATCTTATACTTTAACGTACAAGACTATAAATTTGATTCCAGTCATTGACCGTGACAAAATATTGAACATTAGAGTCACAGCACCTCCCTCAGTCATTGACATGAAAATGTTGTCCGATTGAACTATTTTGTACAGAGCGCCAAAATTCCCATTTTCTTTTCTCTTTAGTCAATCAATGTTGAGCTATTTCCCAAGAGAAGAAAGAACTAGCCTTATTTGAATCAGTATTCAGTAACCTCTGTGCTTTTCGTAGCACTCTGCTCACAGTGCACCGACTCATGCAAACTCGATCGATCACAAGTCTACGTTAGAATCAACTTACTACTTTAAAGTAAAATATCTTAAAATAACAACTCATTTCCTAAAATTATATTATTATTCCCAAATGGCAAGCATAAACACACCAAGTTTAGCTCGGTTAGTTGAGCTGATGTGTGAGTTAAAAATTTCCTACAGATAAAAAAAAAAAAAAAAAAAAAAAAAAAAAAAAAAAAAAAAAAAAAAAAAAAAAAA
>PYAF01001301.1:430551-447818 GCA_007407185.1 Glycine tomentella | reverse complement strand
AACACATTTATTATTAGGTATTTGGAGAAGATTAATAGGTTTTAATGGTGTGGTTAATAAATATTTGACTTTATACATTCATTAATAGTTATTGTACATTAATTCATTTATTATATGATACAAAACAATACTACTTTTTTTATATAATTATTTAGAATTATTTCATTTGAATAATTCTTTCATAATACCATTTTTGTTTTTAAATATGAGACTCTTTTATAAAAGTTTGTTTGACCTTTTTATAAGACGACCCTTTTGTGTTGTCTCTTTGCATCAATTATTTTTCAATTAAAATAAACTTAATTACTATACAATAAATATTATAAATTGTCGTCAACAACATGGCAATGACAACCGGAGAGTTCTTTAATACATATGTATAGTTTAGTTTGATTTGAATTAATTTTTTAACGTCGGATCTAAAATTCAGTCCAATATAATTAAAAAAAATCAATTATTTTGTAAATTTTTCAATTTCTTTGCTTAATTTTTGTATTTTACATTGGATCGAATTGCTGTATAAAGAACCCTACTTGATTACACTAGTGATAATGTTACCTTTAACAATTGAGTCTTGAAAATAATCTTTAAACGAGCTTGCTCTGCAACATATAGCACAGATATATAAAGGGAAAATAAATTTTAAAATATATAACACTTGAATCTAAAGCAAAAGGAATATAAACTAAAAGTAACTATTCGATTCTTAAATTACTTGATGTGTTTTAATCAAGTAGTTTAAGATTAGAATTCTAATTTTAAATATAAAATAAATTATGTTAAAAATAAAGATAATTTTTAATAAAAATTAATTATTATTTTTATGAAAATTATTTCATATTAATATCATGACTTAAAAAAAAAATGTGGTTTTCTATGAAATTTTAGTTCCAAGGCAAAAATAAAATACGTGCTAACTTCGCAAAGTCTCTTTCGAACGGGAAACAAGGGCATAACGCAACGCCAAGTGGGAATAGGACGACCTTGCACATGCTCAAAGCGGTGTGCTACTTTTATTGAATGGACTCAACATTTCCACCATTTCATTTTAGTCAATTCTTGTGGCTGAAACGCTGTCAACACAATTTTTACTCAAATATTTTCATAACATATATTTAAAATGTTGTTTTCGTAATAATTTATAATAATTTTATATTATCATCTAACAATAATTTTAAAATTAATAAATTTATTATAAATAATGAGTTATGATTGAATAATTATGTAAAAATTATATTATCAGTAAATAATTTCTTTTCATAAATAATAATATTGAATTTTTTTTAAAAATCTATACTAAAACTATTTTAGTAAGAGATCTTGAAAAGGAATTTTATGAAGATGTCTCTTTTTTCATATTCATTACTAAAGAAAAAATATAAATCTCTAAGTGAAGATCCGGTTCTTTTTCAAAAATCCTAAAGATATATATAAAATTAAAAAATGATTTTTTATGTAACAAGATAAAAATAAAATAAAATTAAAAGTTAAAATTAATTATGTATTTTATTAATATTTATATATTTTTTATGTTTTATTAATTAAAATTAATTATTCAATTAATTTGATTTAATTAAATTAAATTTTAAATATTTAAAAATGTGATTTATGTAAGATATATTAAAATTATTTAAGATCTCAATTTAAAATCTATTAATAAAAAAATATCATATATCTTAAAATATCTTCAATTTTATATGACAATATGAGATCCACTCAAAAATAATCCAAAATTCTAATTTCAAATCTATCACTAAAATTGCGCATTGTTAAGAAACATCTTTACGAAATTAAAGCTATTCTTTTTTCATATAACAATACTTACCAATATTCTTCCCATGATTTTAGTGCTATTCTACTATTAATATCCCTTGTCGGTGAGAGTCATTACTGTGTATTTTGGATAAGAATTGATAGCGACTGATTTTGATTAAAATAATTTTTAAAGTGACGCAATGTTTAAATGTTTTATATTAGAAAAAAATAGTAGTAAAATTGAATATAAACTCTTAATTTGAAGTAAAATTTACATAAAATTATTTAAAAATAGAATTAATTTTAAATTTATAATCAATTTTTTTAACGTAAAATAAAAATAAAAAATACTAAAATCATACTATTAAGTAATATTAGAGCATATTTAGTGGTAGATCTTAAGCAAAGATCTTGAATTCAAGATCTGATCTTCACAAAATCTCCCAATAAAAAAAGTAGAGAGATCTTCAATATGGAGAATGAGTTCTTGTACAAAATCATTTAAAAAAGAATAAATTTTCTCTCTCTTTCTCTCCCCATAAGATCTTAAAATGAGATTTACCATTAAAAGAAAAAATTAGAAAAATCTTAAGAGATCTTTAATCCTACTTAATACTATAAAGTCCACTAAAAAATGGTTTAATATCCAAATTTAAAATCTATCACTAAAAATCTATTGCTAAAAAGTACTCTTATTCGAACATAATTTTGAAGAAAACAATACAAACACGCATTTAAATAATTTCAATGATTTATCTTAAAGTTTTGTTGATTGATTGTACACCTAAAAGCCGTAGACATATTAAATTTCCATTTAACGGGGTCCAATTTATTTTATGTCTAGACTAACTTCGTTACTGCCTCAATGCCTCTCCTATTAAAGACACCCCAAACCTTATCTCTGGATACTCACTTAATTTCATTTCTCTACAAACCTTTGTCTTCTCAATCCCACATTCCAAAATATTCATGAAACTCAAAATGAATCTGCACCACTCCACAACCACCACCACCACCACCACCACCATATTCCTCCTCCTTGCAATATTCAGTCTCACACCCCACAAGGCCAACGGTGCCACATGTCACCCTGAGGAAGAAGCGGGCCTGTTGGGCTTCAAATCCGGAATCCGATCCGACCCGTCCGGCCTGCTCAAGAACTGGATACCGGGTACGGACTGCTGCCAATGGGCCGGAGTAGAATGCCACTTTAACAGCACCCGGGTCCAAAGAATATCCTTAACGGGTCAAAAACCCGAAACCATCTTATCGGGTACCATCTCACCCACCCTCTCTAAACTCAAACAACTCGATGGACTCTACCTCATAAACCTCAAAAACATTTCAGGTCCCTTCCCATCTTTTCTTTTCCAACTTCCAAATCTCCAATTTATCTATCTAGAAAACAACAAGCTCTCGGGTCGAATACCCGAAAACATCGGTAACCTAACCCGGTTAGATGTACTCAGTTTAACTGGTAACCGGTTCATCGGACCCATACCGATTTCAATAACCGAGTTGACTCAGCTCACTCAGCTCAAACTCGGTAACAATTTACTCACCGGAACAGTTCCCCAAGGAATTGCCAAGCTCGTTAATTTAACCTATTTGAGTCTCGAAGGAAACCAACTCCAAGGTACCATACCGGATTTTTTCTCGTCCTTCAAGGACCTTCGGATTCTCAATTTTTCTTACAACAAATTTTCCGGGAAAATCCCGAACTCAATTTCCACCCTGGCACCGAAATTGGCGTACTTGGAGCTAGGGCACAACTCACTTTCCGGGAAAATCCCTGATTTTCTGGGAAAATTCAAGGCGCTTGACACGCTGGACCTATCATGGAACAAGCTTTCGGGAACGGTGCCTGCGAGTTTCAAGAACCTGACGAAAATCTTCAACCTGAACCTCTCCAACAACCTCCTGGTGGATCCGTTCCCCGAGATGAACGTGAAAGGGATCGAATCGTTGGACTTGTCGAACAACAGTTTTCACCTGGGGAGCATTCCCAAGTGGGTGGCTTCGTCGCCGATAATATTCTCTCTCAAGCTTGTGAATTGCGGAATAAAGATGAGGCTAGAGGATTTTAAGCCGTCGGAGACTTATTTCTATGATTTTATTGATCTTTCGGGGAATGAAATTTCAGGGAGTGCGATTGGGTTGGTGAATAGTACGGAGTATTTGGTGGGGTTTTGGGCTTCGGGGAACAAGTTGAAGTTTGATTTGGGGAAGTTAAGGTTTGGGGAGAGGTTTAAGTATTTGGATTTGTCGCGTAATTCGGTGTTTGGGAAGGTTCCTAACAGTGTTGTTGGGCTTGAGAAGTTGAATGTTAGTTATAACCATCTTTGTGGTCAGCTTCCGAAGAATAAGTTTCCGGCAAGTGCTTTTGTTGGAAATGATTGTCTCTGTGGTTCTCCTTTGCCACCCTGCAAAAAAGCCTAAGTATAGTAATTTGTTGCTAGTTAGTGACCTTTGTTGTTCATGATTTCAAGTGTTTTATTTCCTTTTGCTAAGTTTTCCAATAATTATGTAATTTAAGAAGTAAATTGTAATTTTAACTTTTAATATATATATATATATATATACACACATATATATATACTTTGAAACACTAAGTTGATTCAAATGTAGACTTATGATATGATATTAGTAAGCAGATTAATCAAACTGATACGAGATTATTATATACTCCAATCTCAAATATAATTTTTTTTACAATAACTTAGAATATTACATTACTTTTAATTAAAAAATAACTTACCCTTCAATTGAACTTAATATAAAAAGATAATATAAAAGATAAGAAGGAGTCATTACATTGAAACTAAAACCTAACAAAATAAAAAATATTTTAGAGATAATAATGTTAAATTTTGTAAAATTAATTGAAATTTTGATTGAGAAAAATGTATTCTTTTTCTTCTTATATTTAAAATCAGATAAAATAATTAACTAACTAATATTACACACAATTGAGATGAATATTGTGAAAGAAAGATTTTAAATATTTTTATAATTATTTACTCGATTCAAATTGAGTTGTTATAATTGATCATATATAAAGTTGAAAAAATCACTTAAATTGTGATCTCCTATAAATAAAGGGATGTGTTGAAAGTTTCATATAACAAATAATCATAAACAAAAAAAAATGTTAAAGTTTACACGGACTATAAATTGTGTCAAAATAAATTATATAAATAAAAAATAATTTTTATTTTATAAGTTAATTTTGTATGATTAATTTAGACTTATAATTCACTTTCAACACCTAAAAAACGTAGATAGACTTGTGATGCATGGTGTTTGCTTGAGTTGAATGAGTTCCGTCAAACAAAGAGCAAAGAGACGAGAGTAAGTTCAAGAATAGGATGTAGAGCCTGTGCCCCCTACAGAGGACGAGGTCAAGTAAATGGATCTCGTGTTGACAATCCTCGCCCTGTATTCCGAAGTGCAAGCTTCTCCAATGAAAGAGATTTGACAGTACATGGATCTACTCAGATAATTCTTTGATGTTTTCGCTTGGAGCTACGCCGAACTGGACTAGACCGAAAGATAAATGAGTTAGCTCAGGCTCAGGGTGTGAAAGAAAGGCGATTCCTGATCTGAAGAGAATACAAGGTATTCAGTCTGATAGTGCTTTAACTCATCCCGTCATTTATTTATTAGGATTGAGAAGGCAATGGCCTGTATGCACCCGGATCACTGCTTGTCTCTTTGAATGGGATTAGATCCGGAACTTCATCTGGTTTTGCATTCGAAGGAAGAGTTAGGCTAATCGACGTGTAGCTGACGGGTAGTTCAGTTGGAAGGAAGTAGCTCACCTCATTCACCTCTACCCAGTTAATCCCGAAGGAAGCTTCCCTGAGAGAGCTGCTATAAGATAAGCTCTTTTTCCATTTAGTTTAGAGAGAGTAGCTTGCTTTCCACGGTCTGCTATTCCTTTCCTCTAATGACTAAATTTAAAACCTACCGAAATGGCTTTCAAAGTTTGGGTCACGATAGTCAGTGTCTTGGGAAGAAAGAAGCCTTCCTTTGCTTGCTTCGGGCCTCTTCCTTAAGCAACCATTCATATCGTGTGGCCCCTTCGGAGAGGTCATAGAGATCAAGGAAAACCTCCCCCACAAACTTTGCTACGCCCCTATCCATTGAGTAAAGGGGGGGTTTCCTACACTACAGTGATTCGGGCAGCGGTTGGTGGCCCCTTCGAGAGTTGCGGGTCCTTGCCGCTGCATGAGTGGTAGCTCACGCTCAAAACTCCTCCGACACAAGTCCTAGTCGTTGCGCTGCGGTCTAGAAATAGTGGGGAAAGGTGCATTTTTGGCTATTCCAATCAGTATGGAAGTGGGCTCAAATCAGATGATTTTACTGCAATATCTATTGATGTGCTAAAGGCTTAAAGCTCTGTTCAAAAAGAGAGATTTGACTTCATATTCTGAAAAATGAGGTGTGGAAAAAGGGCAACAATTCTGTCCAATAACACCAAAAACATCATTCAAGTCGAATCTTAGTTAGACTCGTTAACCAGCCCCTTTCTTTTTCTATGAGATTTCGTTAGCTGCCCACCGAGGTAAAGGAAATAGGCAGGAAAGAAAAGAGAATTTTACTGGAAATCCCTGGCTACTGTATTCTTGTTATTGATAGAGTGGTTTTCTCCGCCCCTGTCAAAAAAATGAGAGGGAGAGAACTGGAAGAGAGAAGGAAAAAGAGCAAAGGATTTACAAGTCTAATGGGAGAGGAATGGCTGACACGTTGACTGCCTTCGAGAAAAATAGAACCCAAGCGGTCTAAGCCCCGGGACGGACCCCAACCGAAAGAAAGGCGCTAGACGGACTAACGGCAAGCGAGATAAAGGATTTATTCATAATAGAAGGGATAGGTTTTAGTCCTGGTTCAAGGTGTGAAGAGAGAGGTTGTCCCAAAAGGACAGGTACAAGACGAAGTGGCAGAAAGATAGAAGTATTGCACCCTTCAATGCCTTTTCATGCTGATTGAGTCTAAGCTAAAAGTCGGGTGTTGTGTCTCTAAAAAAAAAGGATTATCACGCAAAATAGACAACAAGTTTTCTATGATTACAGGATTCCCTGGCAGGACATAGCAGGAAAGGAGATTAGGCAAGAAAAAGGGGAGCATACCCAGAAAGAGAACGTCGATTATCAAGACAAGGACCACAATCAGCATAAGCATGTAACTCTAGCTCAGAAGAAGAGGTGAAAAAGAAAAGACATAATATAATAAAAAAGTTCTATTAAGATATCGATCGATCCACTTTACGATGTACTGGGCGGCAATTGAAGAATTGGCTTCAAATGGTTACGGCAAAGGCAATGTCCGGCCCTGTCATGCTTAAATAATGCAAGGCCCCTACCATGCTGCGAGAAAGAGATGGATCCTCTTAAAGAGGTTACCCGTCATCTTGAGAAGGCAGCGACAACGATTGATATGGGAGGACTTACTGAGTTGTAGTCATTCTTTTAAAACAATGCATGGCATGCTGTTCCAACTCTGCGTTCATGTCCTCATATTTGTGATGCTCGCTTTCTTTTATTGCTTGATTGCTTGGCAGCTTTTCAAAATCTTCCAGATAGTCACCGCGCCATTCATAGCCATCAGGGAAACTGCCCTCTTCCCTCAAGATGGTCCGTCTTGCTTCTGCTTGATGGAAACTAGGGTTCAAGTTCAGACTTTTCGAAATCAAGACATGGCGGGGGCAGGATTCGAACCTGCAATCTTCAGGTTATGAGCCTGACGAGTTAACCAACTACTCTACCCCGCTTCTTCCCCTTCTCTTTCTTTTCTTTCACGATTCCCACCTAGGTCCCTTTGGTTGCTTGGCCGTAGCTTGAAGGAGGGAGAGGCTAGATGGCAGAAGAGAAGGCAATGCCTCCTCGTTCTTCGTTTTCGATTTGCTTGTCCATTTTTTCATTTTCACGTGAAGGAAGCAAAGCAACCTTAGTCTTAGTCTGCCCTATCTTTTTTTTTTTCGAATATCCCTTTTTGAAGCTTCGAGCCAAGGCAATCCGGAGACCAGTACGGACAGCCCAAGCCCAGAGTTCAGCAGTCAAGTTTGTAGCAACTCCAATTCTAGCTGCATAACCTCGAAGCCAGACGCCCTATCTTCCTCGATCCGAGTAAAGGGCTCTTGCTGATACTACATCAGATATTATTATTATGCGATGGTTACTTAAAAATATGAATATGGGAGTTTTTCTGGGCCTACTATTTATTCTCTTTTGTGACAACAAGAGTGTTATCCAAATAGCACACAATCATGTGTTTCATGAGGCGAACAAAGCATATCGAAATAGCCTAACTTAGGGCACTTCGTTCGCCATCACTTTCTACAGGGTTCAATGCCATACATTTCCTCAGAGCTTCAGATCGCGGATCTTCTTACGAAGTCCCACACCACTATGCGATTCCGATACTTAGTATCCAAACTCCAGATGAGACATCCGACTTGCAACCGTTAACCGAAGACAAGCCGATTAAACTGACCCCTGGGACCGCAGGAAAGGACTTGACTGAATTGCTTGCATGGGCAGACATCCCGAGGGCTAGATCTATTTTTTTTTTAAGTAATTCCATCCGGAGATTCAAAGCAACTGCTTGGCCGGCTTGGGACAGGCTTTACGTAAGCTTAACTTAAGCGGAAATGAAAGAGTAGGGTGAGGGATAAGGGGGGAAGCCACTAAATGGAAGGTTTCGCTCGCTCGCCTAGCCGTAGCCGCATATTGAGCGCAGCGGATATGCGGGATTTCAGTTGGATCAGATCTTTCGCTTTGACGGAAGCTTTTGGACCTAGCGAAAAGGACTTTATAAGCCTTCGCGCAAGCAAGCGCGAGAGAAGCAAGCAAAGTAGAAGCTTTGCCAGAAGCAAGACGAGGAAGCAGAGCTGTCGTATAAGCGGTAGCTTCCCCCGACCTACTAAACAAAAATACAACAGTCGCGACCTACTTTGATTCAAAACAAAAGAAAGGCGAAGGGTTTGGCAACAAGCAAACGGCTTTCTATCATAGTTGCAAGGGTTCCAAACCTGAACTACTTAAGTAAAGTACCAAAGGCTGCTTTCGGTTGGTAAATGGTAAATAAGGGGGCTGTTCACTACAAGCTATCAGCTAAAAGGAAGGCATAATATGAGTACTCGCTCGCGGAAGAGGTAATCATATAAAAGGCAAAGGAAGAAGATCATGTTCTCGCTTCCCTTATCTGTTTGGCCTGGAGGCGTATCTCCCGATGGTCGACTGAAGGCTTATTACCGATTAGCCTTTTTGCTACTAAAGAGACTTATGGAACTCCGGCTGACTTGTTTGCTTTGCTCTACGCTGGGAAGACGACGGTGCGATTTCATCTGTTGGAGGCGTAACCGCAGCAGTTAGGTCTACTCTAAAGGTAGTTCCGTTCTCCTCGGATGAGAATCGGTAGCTATTATATTATAATAGTAGTAGCGGTGTTACTTTCTTCTTGAAAAGACAGCTTGCTAACTCAGATGCATTCACTTGAACCAAGATGGTACCCCCTACCCACAACATCCACTGTACACAACCCCCATATTGGGCTTTCGCACCTAACCTAACTGACAAAAGAAGCCTTTTTTCTTTCATTTTTATGATATCAAAAATAGGGAACTACTCAATGGGATTTCCTTGATCTTTGAGTCGAAATTACTTTGTCTACTGCATGAGTCACAGTTGCTTTGGAACTCCCTCCTCCACTTGTTAGTCTGGCGGGAAGGTTTCCCATCACACGGCTCACCAACTTGATCTTCCGCGGGAACCATATGTCCGAACAGGCCTGGAAAAACAGGTACGATCTCCCCTTTGCCACTCAAGTGTACGGCATCTGCCGTGCTTAGGCCCCTTCTTCCCTTCCCATAAAAACCGTACGTGCGGGTCTCCCCGCATGCGGCTCACGCCATTCGAGGTGGCCCAGCATTCATTCACAAATCCTGTAGTGAAATTGAGACTGCTCGACCTCGGAAGCTAATTCGCGTGTAGGCAGCGCTGTCTGTCGTACCGTTGACTCTATCTATTCATTGAATTCACTTTCATTCATTTTTTTTATAGGCTTGCTCCCTCTTTTTCCAAGAATTAATGCACTTCCCCTTGACTTCAGAGGGCCTTCTCTAATAGGGGAAAAGCCTTCCATTTCCGTCAAATGACTCGGCCCCCCCTGGCTCTTCCACCGTCCTGGCTCCCTTTCCTACCTATGCTATGCTCCCCCGGCACCGGCCTACCACGCTTCGCGCCTGCGGCGTTTTCGCCGGACGGTCTTTGCCAGTAGTGCCATCCTCCCCGCTGGCTGTGTATGGGCGGGTTGTCCCTCGCTGCTGCGTTCTGTTAGGCTATGAATTACAGGAACAAATGTAGTTGAATGAGACAGCAGGCGGGTTACACGTTCCGCTGTGCCGAGATTACAAGCATGTCTCGCACCATACCCACCCATATGATAACAAGTGATTCATATTCCATCTGGGAACCCTAACCAAACCTGAAAACAGCGTATTCTCTAAGAGTAACAGCTGATTCAATAGTTGCCTCTTCTTCCTAAGTCGGCATTCTTAGTTGAAAGGAAAGGACTTATACCATGAACGGACTCTTTGCCTTGGGGCAATCAGTTCCTTGGCTTACTAATGACCACTTCGAGAAGAACCTATTTGAAAAACAATCTAATGTCACATCTGACTAAAAATAAGTAGTAATTAATATAGTTTGCTCTTTTGGGAAGGTTGGTGCAGAAGATGTGATAATTGTTACGAGAGGGATACAAAAATTGAGGTTATAACTGAATACCATGATTCAGATAAATACTTGTCCTCGTGAGCTTATGCATGTTTGGACTTTGGACATTGTAGTCGTTTTCTGTGTAATGCTATTTTTGCTCTCTTTTCTTTTGTTGCTTTTACGTTTTTTTATTTATTGACAAATGTCATTTTTTGCGTGAAATAGCTTTGTGTTAGCTTGAAATTAAATAAAGAAATTTGATTTTTGACTTAAATTTAAGAAAAATAGGATAATTTGGAATTTCACTTAAAAATTCTGCGTAATTAAATTTTATTTTAACACAAGGTATAATTTTTAATTCTCACAGGAGAGTAGCATAAAAAATACAATAAAATATATTAAAATATGTTTCTTTTGTAAGCGCACAACGCTTATATATAAACATAATTAACTGAAATTTTAAAATACAATAAAATAACAGTAATAAAGTTTATATTAAAATCCATACTAAAACGATTTAGACAATGTTAAGAAACGTCTTTAACTCTGTCAAAAAAATAAAAAATAAGAACGTCTTTAAGAAATTACAACTATTTTTTCATAAAACAATACTTACCAATAATTTTCCCCATAATTTTAGTGTTATTCTATTATTAATATCATTAAAACACTTGTCGGTGAGTCGGGTGAGAGTTGCAGTGTATTTTGGATAAGAATTGATAAAATTGATTTAAATTAAAATAACTTCTTCTTTTTAAGAGAATTTAAATAACTTCTAAAGTGATGCATGTCTTAATGTTTTATATTATAAGAATGAGTTAGAAATAAAATTTAATATATATTTTTTTAAAAATTTATTCATGAGAATTAAATATATTATTAGAAATTTTATAATTTTCACATATCTTATTCAACTAATCGAACAAAATTTTCTTAATATACATTCTTAATTTGAAGTAATATCTAAAATTATTTTATTTTAAAATTGATTTTAAACTTATAATTAATTCTTTAACGTAAAATAAAAATATAAAAATATACTAAAAGTATACTATTAACTAACATTATTTCTTCTCTAAGAAAAACTAGTATTATTTCTCTAAGAAAAACTAGTACTATTTCAGCAGAATCCAATACAAACACGCATTCAAATTATTTCAATGATGTTATCTTAAAGTTTAGTTGATTGATTGTATATTTAAAAGCCGTACACATATTAAATTTCCTATACGCACAAACAGACAAAAAATTTCATTCTCTAGTATCCTAAAGGGGCCCAACGCCATTTATGTCTAGGCAAACTTGGTCACTGGATCTTCCATTTAAGGCACCAAACTTTCACACTCCTTTTCTCTAACATCACTATATTTCCAATTTAAGGCACCAAACTTTAACTGAATCTCCCATTTAAGGCACCAAACTTTCACTGGGTCTCTACAGCATCACAATATTTCCATTTCTCACTCACCCTATTCTCTAACATTCCCAAGTTTCTCATGAAACCCAAAATGAATCCAATTCCCACCATCTCAGGCACTAGCACCACGCTAATCCTTCTTCTCTTTGACACTCACACTCCCACACCATACAGAGAAAGTAGGTATTGATTGAACTACATATTTGATAGGATTCTTTTCCAACTTTTGTCAAGTGTTTTGTTGATCAATGGTTGATGCACTTTCAAAGTCTTTCTTTGATGAAACCAAATACCTGTTTTATCTTTTTGTCAATGATGGAGGAAAGTGATAATTGTTAAGCATACGTAAAGTTACATGTAAATTACCTAGAAATTATCTTATCTTTTCCTCTTTTAATGTTTTTTTTTGTGATTAAAACATATGAATTAACTTCTTTGAACTTTTATGCAGTGGATGCTAAAATTAGTTTATTTATGAAGTGTTGGTTGTATTTTTTGCAGAGAATTCACTGCAAGGACATGAAAGGTGGTTTCAAGGTCTGAAGCTGCTCGCTCAGAGTGACAAGAGCTACTCACTCAGCGTGACAGACTTGCTTAGCGCGACCAACTCGTTTAGCGCGTGGTTACTTATCCAGCTGGACACTGAAGACGCGTTCGGCACGACATTCGGTGCTAAGCGCACGACCACGATACTGGCTACGTTTTAAGGCAAAAAGGAGGGCAAATGGGTGGATTTTCTTACCAACTCTTGGGGAGACATAACACAACACCTAGGTCACGAAAGAGGATTCTTTCCACACCCTTGGAGTCGCATCTTCATCAATTTGTTCCTCATTTCCTCCCTTCCATTCCAGTTCCTTGTCCTAACTTCCATTATATAAGTCTCTTATGAAAATGAGAGGCTAAAACCTCCATTGTTGGGAGCTTAACAACCAAATGCTTTGATGTAATGTACTAATTATCTATTCAATGTTATTTACGCATTATTGTTGTTTTTCTGAGCTATAATCATGTTAGTGGTTTGATCACCCATTTGCATACTTTGTTATAGGGCATTGGAAATGGTTATTTCCTTAGAACTAAAAAAAATGCTTCTAAACATATCATTTCTAGGGATAGAGTGGTTTTGTTTAGCTTAAGTTACCATCTTTAATCTTATTGCAAATTGGTTAATGTTCCTCTTAAGGGATTAGGAGCGAATTAAGTGATTTAGGGTCTTGCATTTGAGGAATCAAGGCTAGAATATAATAGTAGATGAAGGTAAGCATAAGTAATGTTGAATAGCGAAATATCTTTAATATTACATCAAAGTTAGTTTCGGTTAGTTGAGCCCCCAACATTCGTCGCACCGTATTTCAACCATCACCGCATCATTCCGAGTGTTTGTGTCTCTTTTTTTTGTATTTATTATGTTTTATAGTTTACATTAAGTCAAATTTAGTTATATGTCAATTACTCTACAAAGTAAATTGATTCATTAATTACTTAGAAACAAATGTGTATTAGTTTTTTCTGAGTACAAGCAAAGTCATTGTGGAATCGACATTTGGTCTTACCGTTTCTTTATTACTTGGACAAATTGGTATGCTTGACAAAGTGTTAACAGGAAGACCTATATATTTTTTAGTGCCCATGCTTTCAGTAACTCCTATAAGAGATAAGATGCGATGCCTCAAGTTGTGTTGTATGTTGGAGTTGAAAAAAATCCTTGATTTTTGGAAATTGATCATTTGACTATAAGCTTTTTCATAAACGTTCAGGATATTTTTAATATTTGTAGGCTTAGATTCTCCAGCCTTACAAAATGGAAAATAATCATCAGCAAATAAAAGGTGTGTGAGGATGGGAGCTCCTCTACACACCTTGATGAATAGGTAAGGTGACGATGGATCGTCTTGTCTAAGACCCCTTCTTGGAATGATTTGCCAATTAGATTCACCATTTAATCTCACAGAAAATTGAATAGTTTGAGTACAAAGTAGAATCCAAGAAATCCATTTTTCATGAAATTCCATGTTCTGTAGGAGACACAACAGATAGTTCCAATTAATCCACTCTATCAAATGTTTTAGTGATGTCAACTTTCAAAGCCATCTCTCCACATTTCCCTCTTGATTTGTTCCTCATGTGATAAATTGTTTCATATGCAAGAAGGACATTATCAAGGATTGATCTATCCTGAATAAAGGTTGACTGCTCTTTAGAAATAATTTTGGGTAGGAGAATCTTTAGCATGTTTGCAAGAACTTTGGGTATGATCTTGTAAAGTACATTGTAAAGGGAAATGTGACAAAAAAGTCATGGAAGTTGGGTTGGCATTTTTGGGGATGAGTACATTGGACATTTTATTGAGCTGAGGAGGAAATACATTTTTTTGGATATCATCTTCTAACATATTTTTTTAAACACATGTTTCAAGTAACTATAACATCTTGTAATGAACTTATTATAATAACTCAAAGTGTTTATTATTTTAACAAGATAAGAAACACAAACAACGACTCAAATTATAAAGAAATTTAAACTAAAATTTAGTATATTAAGTTGTGTCCATTTTAATAAAATTACGTGTCTATTTTTCATGGATAATATATATAATTCCAAATACTTGCATATAAGGCTTTTTATTTATTATTTTTCCTAGATCCTATAAAATGTCAAGACCCGTCTTATATGTGGGAAATTATGAGTGTCAAATTATTGACACCATTATTATGATTATGTGCTATAAAACTAGACTTATATCTTTAATGATTTTAGAGTTAGGTTAATTATTATATTTTTCTCTTTTTCTCTTATTTAAATCTTAATAAATATAAAATATATAGTTTATAGGAAAATATCTGTTAAGTTATTTTAATAAACTATGATATATTTTAGTTTATAATGATAACCTAATGAAAAAATTGATAATCAATATGTTTCATTTTAAAAAATACACATAATACTTAATTAAGAATTTGAAAGTGTTTTCAAAGGTCAAATAGTATATGTTAAGTTGACCAAAATATCAGTAAATGATTAAGTTTAGAGACTAAAATCACAATAAGTTAATAAGTAAACATAAAATTGAAAAATTAATTTTTTTTATAAGTAACATACACTAAATGACATGACACGTGATAACTACATTGATAACATGTGGTGGTTAACATAAGTTAGAGGTATCACATAGACGTAAACACAATTATTTAACTTAATAGAAGAGACTCAATGATAGAACAGATTTGTCACAATTTTTATACATTCGAAAACAAAAATTAATTTTTTCATCTTTCATATATCTAACTATGAGGCCCTAGCAAATTCAAAAACAAACGTGAATATTTAACTTTTTAATTTATATAAATATGTGTTTCAAAACAATATTATCTTTATAACTATTAGTATTTGTATGTAATTTTACATTAGATATATACATAATTTCAATAAAAAATTAAATTATATTTTGTAATTATTCCTTTTTAAAAAAATGTTTCCATAAAGGAAAGAAAAGGGAAAGAAATGACTTACACCGTAAAAATCCAAGAAAATATCAACAAATAATCGAATTGAAATTTGCCATATTTTATTCTAAACAATATAAATTTTAACTTACGCTGACGGTTTCATCTTTGTGAAAACAAACTTAATCCCAAAGAAATTTGCAGATAAACATGGATACTATGCCGTTACATGAAATTTTATAAGCGATGTAACCATATTGCAATATCTTGTGATCTTGTCAGCCACACAATGACACTTGCCTCACATAAATCCATTCCATTACCTTCTGTCTATAACCTGCCTCTCCTTAAGCCACATGATGCACATTTATAGTGCTTTAGGGTCTCAGCCTTTGTAGGGGTCATCATAATACACTTTCCATGGTACCACCACTCACAAATATCACAGCCGATCCAAAATTCATCTTTGTTGTAATTTCCACCACAACTTCCACAAACTATTGGAATATGCTCATTTTGAACAGCTACTACCTGTGGTTTTATATATATATATATATATATATATATATATAAATATATAATGACATTGATATGTTCACTTTAATTATTACCTTTGTTCTATGAAACTTTAGCATTGAACTATCTAATATCACTAGATAAGGAAAATACTAACCTCGGTGCTTCCCCCAAATTTGCTTCCACTATCTATAGTAGGATTGTCCTTAATTGGTTTATTGTCGGTCACAACTTGAAAAATGGTGGGAAGAGTGTTGATCAAACCAAATAAACGTTTTCTGTCATAAAGAATCAAGGAAACCATAAATAGAAGGAACCATATGCCTAGTTGTTGGAGATGTTAAGCAAGATTCTACAATAAAGAAATTCAATAGAAGATTTATATATTGACTCTCTTCTAATTGGCGATTCCAGCAATTTCTAGTTGAAGGAAAAACCATGGTATTCAATCCAAGATAGCAGATTGTCAAGTACTCGCTATATACAAAAGATAATATATATAACTAATTTATACAACACACTTACAAATGCTCAAAAATCAAAACTAGTCAAAATTCAAGACATTCATAATTCGTAGTAATAACCAAAGTCATAGTTAATTTAAAGACACAAGTAAGGCTGGAAACAATATCCAAGGTCAGAAACAAATGAAATTTCTTTTTACACTTCTGCCACCATAATGATTTAGATTTAGATGACCGTGGAGAACTAACTCAAATTATAACACAAAGCTTCTACATTAAACTGAATAAGATTCTTGACGAAAATGATTCTTATTTTATTTACCTCTTGGCCGAACTCCAATTAGTCAAACTTTCTTTTTCGATTTCCATGATAAACCAGAATTACAACAACAAAGACTAGGGTGCATAAGGATGTCCTTTATGAATAGAGAACCACAATGAACTTGAATTATTACAAAATATATTCATCTCCGTCAAAGTAATTAAGATCATACCTTTCATTGTGGTTAAGACGAATTCCAAGGTAAAAGGCCACAGAAAGCAACCACGAATCACTATGCACAGCAACCAAAGAAATCCAATCCCTGCGACTCACATCGTCCCTAGCAAAATTGATTCCAAGAGTTGGCTCAGGGAGCTCTGGTGGAACTTCCTCTGATGGCAGAGTTACTTCCCAAGCCTTATTCGGATGTCCATAGAGGCACAAATTCTCCTTTCCTTAAAGAAACACACATAAGTCTTCAAATTTAATGGAAGGACACAACATAATATGTTAAATCACTACAAAGTCAGACAAATAAATAATCTCTATTACTCTCTTAAGTCTCAAATATAAACAACAAAAATTCCTTATTTTTTATTTTTAAATATAAACAAATCTCAATTATCTATGTTTATTCAATGAGACCATTTCCAAAAGTACCATTCATTTAATAAGGTCCAGTTTTTT
>PYAF01001301.1:404007-427584 GCA_007407185.1 Glycine tomentella | reverse complement strand
TCAAATTTATCCTTGTATTAATATAAGAATAAATATTATATTCAAAACAGTCCTAATTAAATCACATAATATTTTTTTTACCACGATGAATATTCTGTTTTACCTAACCACAAACACTCTAATTAACACGAAATAATCTACTCAAATCAAAATAACTACACAAGTTATATGAATAAAATTACTGTATAAATTTTGGTGCAAAATAAATTTTCTATATTTGGAGAAATAATATATTTTCTTACAAAATAATAATAATAATAATAATAATAATAATAATAATAATAATAATAATAATAAGTCTTCCTTTAACGGTTCTAAGTTAAAAAAATGCATTTTATGGATATTATTTTTTTAATAAGAAAATAATCTTATTAGAAAATTAAAAATACTGATTAAAAATGTTTACTATTCAATTATGTTTTTTTAAAGAAGCTATTCAATTAATTAAAAATAAGTTTTTTTTTTTGTAAAGCACTTTCCCATTATTATTATTTTGTTATGGTAAGAAGAAGAAAACAAAAGTTCAACGGAGGGTTTAAACCCTTAAAGGGCCTAAAGTCCTAAAACCCTTTGAAACGGAATTGTGTATGAAGAAAGTGGACGCAGCAAAGCCAAAACAGAGTTTCAATTCAATTCAAAACGATTCAGCGATTCAATTCAATTCAATAGCGATTCAGAGTTTCCGAAAAGAAATTTTCAGGTTAGTGAGTTCCATCGTCTTCTTCTGCTTCGTTCTTCTTCTATTTTCCTTTTCATTTCCTTACGAGGAAAATAAATACGAGTTTTTGTTTATTTATTAATTTATTCATTGTTGCAAGCTTTAATGGTATATGTGATGGTCTCTGACGATGGATTCTTTGTTTTCTTGTTTGCCCCTAATTTTGCTTTTGTGTTTGTTTTTATAATTATTACGGAATAATAAAAATTATTAAAAAATGGTTTCTGATGTTTTCCTTCATAAATGAATCAGATGGTATTTCTGTTGATTCCTTTTAAATTTTCCTTGTTCTTCCAATCATGCTTGACGATTATTATTATTTTTTATTACATACTGTCTTCATATGGTTGATTAATTGGTGGTTATTGGATGTTAATTGGAAGTGTAGGTTATCTGTATGGAAGATTTTTAGTGATTTGACAATGCCTGGGCTCTATAGTGTCATAGCTGTGTGTAGAAATTTATGCTGAGTTGGTGATTGAAAACAAACTACTGATGAATTTCATTTAATGACTCTACTCACCAAAATTGGTGACTTCTGATAAAGTTCAGTCAATCATAGAAAGAGTGTTAGAGAAAGAGTATCGCTAACATTCCTCAAAATGAAATAAAATATAAGATTATGGGGATATTTGAGAATAGCAAAACTATATTTTTATCTCTTAAATATTGTTTCTTGCTCATTTGGATCTTTTTATCCCTGTCATTGCATCTTTTTTTGGTTCAAGTTTACATGGTTGGAAGAATAAAGTCAAGCTTTCGGGAAAGGAGTGAATGATTTGAATACTTCTTCCTCTTTCCCTTCTTCTCAAGCTCTTATATGAACTCTTTGTGTTTCCAATTGCCTCAACTCACTGATTTACTTTATTTAAAACAATGGTATATGTATTGAGACTCTACATTACATATTGTAAAGCCTACCTTTGGGAACTTTGGTTTTTGTATCATAAAAAAGTCAACTAGATAAAACCCTATTGTAGGAAACCCTTTTAAGTAGCAAATTTAACCAGATCAACTAGTTTGTTATCACCAAAACTAAGTGTGCAGATCTCATTGTTGACAGTGAGTATCAGATGGATCACTTTGCAGCACATGAAGAGCAACTTGCTTCACAGAGAATGAGGCAGAAACTTGAAGAAGTAAATGTGGCTGCTCAAACTAATCTTGCCCCTGTCCAAGACTATGTCAATTATACGCTCCAGGTTTTTTCCAGTCCTTTTCTGTAACAAGTAATTTAGTGTTTGCTTATACTATTGTTTCCAGTACTTAATGTTTCCTTAGAAGATTGGATGGTTTTATGTCTTGATGACAGAAGTTGTATAAGAATTGAGCCCAGAATGTTGTATCCCCTTTGGCCAGCTGATTTTTGTCTCACATTGTTTCTTCATTTCTGGTTTTAGATCAATTTATTGTACCATTCTTATGGTCTTATAAGTAGTAAATGCAATTTATTACATGACAGAGATTTTATATTTTTAGGTATTAAAGGTTTTGACTTTCTGTACCTTAAGTCCTGTATTTTCTTTTCCACCACATTGATTTATTATATACCGATATTAGTTTTGCATACAATTGGTATATGTGGTAATGTGTTTGTTTGATAAAGCAGACATTCAATTCCATGTAGTTCATTGTTTGATTTAATAATTGCAGAAAGCCTATTTTAAGTGTGCATATGAGTGCTTTGATAGAAGCAAAAGGCAGGAAGAAATAAGCAGTTGTGTAGAAAATTGCAGTATTCCTCTTTCTAATGTGCAACATACATTTGATCATGAGATGGCACAATTTCAGGTAACCCATAATTCTGTCATCATATTCTCAGTATCATCATCTGCTCTTTCTTATTTAAATTTTTAAGTGTTTATAAAATTATTAAGGAGAGTCTTATGAAATTGGAGAAACATAATAATTTCATTTTATGAAACCAAAAGGCTTCAAGAAGGGTGGTTGGGGGGGAGCACTCCTGTCTATGTTATAGAAAAACCAAGACTCATACAGTTGTTAATGCCCCCCTCATCATTTGTTTAATATCTGCCAGAGTCATTTACTCTTTTTTATTATTTATTTATTGAATGAGGACTCTGTCCTTGTCTGCATTTGAAATTTCTACATTGCATGAAAGTTGATAGCAAGTCATGGATAACTAGGCGCGAATTCAAGCTGCTTAGATTATCTGCTCTGCTAGTTGATGGTCCAAATTATTGATATATTTTGTATGCATTTAGTATCTGACATCCGCAGCATGTTCTATTTCCTGGAAGCATTTTGACATTTAATACCTCCCTCTTTGGTCTGACATATTATTGTTGAATGGCAGCGCCATAGCTGCCATGACTGAATGGCATGGCAGATTTTTTGCCTACTGCCATAGGTAATTTGTGAAGGAAGGTCCACTATGGTGGTGCCATCGGCTGCCATGGTGATGGCGGAATTTTGGCCTTCTGCCTTATTCTGCCATCCATCATTGATAACGTCGACTCTGACCTTGTTTTCAACGTGGCGCAGGAGAGGTTGAATAGATCTCTGATGGTGTGTCAAGATAAGTACGAGGCAGCTAGGCTCCAGAAGAAAAATGATGCTATGAATGATTTGGTTTCCTGTGCTGACCAGTCAATCCAGGAAAGCATCAAGACGCTGCCACATCTTGCCAACAAGTTGAAAGCTTCCTTTGGAATTAGTGACAATGGCTCCTCGTAGCGCGTTTTTCTAGTGGGAAAAGACTATCATTATCGTTATTGGTTCATTGTAACTTTTTTCTTCTTCCATACATTTAATTTAACCCACAAGAAAATATTTGCATTACAAACAGATCATTGATCATAAGGGTGTTTTCTCAATATGTGAGAGTTTTAGTCAACGATGGACGTTGTAATTTGCAATAAAGTTTAGCCGCACAATTCCTATATAGACTATAGTTGCATATGGTTAACATTCGAATACAGGGGCCATCAAATGAAGGATATTCATAAACCTAGAATGTTTAAAAAGAAACAAACCTACATTTTTTTAGAGAGGGTAAAAGACACAAGTGTGTTCTACGTGAAAGCTGGTTTATTTGGTTATATCTTGTCTGGATTGATTATTTATGAAAATTTGATGTATGTGTTCTAATCTCAAATCTGCATTGTGGGTTGAGAGGAAGGGGTGTTTATAAGAGCTTAGGGATGTGAGACTTTATGACTACCAAAATAATATGCATTCCTAAATTTACATAGTTTATCCTTGTTGTTTTATTATTTTTATTATTTATAATGGTTGTATTGAAGTTTTAATCTATGACACCACTATTCGGATCCTTTGTTTTGATGAAGGACAAATATGGTGAAAAAAAGGTGAATGTGCTTAGTAGAGGAAAAATGAGAGGAGAAAGATTTAAAGATGAAGATTTTACTTATTCCTTTTCTTATTTTATTCATGTTTTTTTAAACAGTTCATATATATTTTTCTCACTTATTTTTTTATTATTTTTTTCTCTTATTTTCATTCATCATATTTGTCACCTATTTTTTCTCCCACCAAAAGAATCCTTAGAAATTTGTATCATTCCACTTGAAACAATGTTGTTACTTCAATAAAGACAAATGATTAATATTAGTAAAAAAAGTATATAGACTAGAAATGTTAAATTTTTTATTTAAGCGATAAAAGTGAAATAAAAAAAAAACTTTAAGCAACAAAACATACTTTTAAGATTTAACTCTATTCTATACTTGGCAAAAGTGAGTCCTTGTATTTTAGCAATTCCTCCAATATGGGAGTCAATGTCCATTCCTCACATCAAACTAAATTAACATTTGACCCTATATATCTCTTTGATCTCACTCCATAACTCAATCAAAAATTAAAACTACACTCAGAGTTCCAAATGATGAAATCTCAAAGGCATGTGATGGGAAAGTTCGTTGTATAGTTAATTAGTTATAAATAAATATGGGCAGCTCCTATTTGCACGAAATGATGAATCTTTCAAAACTTGAACTGTTACAATTACATCACGTGCATTTATAAGTTTTTTACCACAGTTTTTTTGTTAAACACTTTTTTTTTTTTTATGGCAAGAAAAACATAACCCGCGAAGTGTTTAAACCGTTGGAAACAGAATAGTATAAAAGGAGGAAGAGAGCGCAGAAGAATTTCGAATTTCAATAGCGACGAACGAGAGAGTGGGAGAGTGGGAGAGTGAGAGAGAGAATTTCGAGAAGAATTTGCAATAACCAACGCCTAAACCCCCATATACGTACGTTTTCAGGTGAGTGATTAGTACCATCTTGCATTTCTTCGTTCTTCTGTTTTCTTTTTTATTTCTTTACGCTAAAATAAAAACGAGTTTCATTTTATGCTTTTATGGTTGCAATTGCATGCAAGCTTCATCCCTGACGCTTGATTCTTTGTTTGCCCCTAATTTTGTTTTTGTGCTATTCTTTTATAATTTTTATGGAAAATACAAATTTTCAAACCTGATGTTTGTTATATTTCTTTAAAAATAATTTCAAATGATTTTCCTTCGTAAATGAGTCAGATGGTATTTCTGTTGAGAAATTCTTGTCCCTTTCCTATTTCTTTTTAATTCCTTATCTAATCTCTTACTGAAACCTTGTTCTTGCAATCATGCTTGGTGGATTTTTTTTAATTACATATTGTCACTGTCTTCTATATTAACCATCTTAACAATTAACTTGTTTCTTTCCCCCCCAAATAAAATAGATTTTTTCCAATAAATTTCTTTTGTGTATTTTTTATTCATGATGACTATTCTTCATATTGTTTATTACATTTCCTTATCTGTTTTTCCTTGTTCTTGCAATCATGCTTGGTGGATTTTTTTAATTACATATTGTCATTGTCTTTTATTACCAATCTTTAACAATTAACTTTTTTTTCCAAATAAATTTCTTTAAATGGGTATTTTTGATGACTAGTCTTCATAGGTTAATTGGTGTTTATTGGATGTTATCATGTTAATTGGAAGTGTAGGTTATTTGTATAAAAGATTCTTCTTGATTTGACAATGCCTGGCTCTATAGTGTAGGTTCTTTATCCTTTGAATTCAGTACCAGTCACAACTGTGATTGAAAAAAGATAAATGCATAAAAGATTATGGGTTCATTTGAGAATAACAAAACTATAAACTATAATTTTAAGTTTTATCTTATAAATATTTCTTGCTTATTCAGATTCTTTTGTCTCTGTGATTATATCTTTTCTTTGTCAAAGTTTAGTTTACACAGTTGAATATTGACTCTTTATGTCTGCAATTGCCTCAACTCACTGATTTACTTTGTTTAAAACTATGGTATGTGGCTTGACTCTACATTACATATTGTAAATCCCAGTTTTCCGGAATTTTGGTTTGCTTATTATAAAAAAGTCAACTAGATAAAAGCCTATAGTAGGCAATCTTTTTAATAAGCAAATCAAACCAGATCATGCAGTTTTTTTATCCTCAAAACTAAGGGTGCAGACCTCATTGTTGACAGTAAGTAACACATGGATAACACAGAAGCTGAAGAGAAATTTGCTTCAGAGATGCTGAGGCAGAAATTCAAAGAATTGGAGGAGGCTGTTCAAACTAAGATTGCCCCCGTCCAAGACTGCCAATTTTACTCTTCAGGTTCTTTCCGGTCCTTTTCTGCAACAACTAATTTAGTGTTTGTTTTTACTATTGGATGCCAGTACTTAATGTTTCCTCAGAAGATTGGATGGTTTTATGTCTTGATCAGAAATGGAATAAGAATTGGGACCAGAAAGTTGTATCCTTTTGGCTAGCTGATTTTTGTCTCACATTATTTCTTCGTTTCTGGTTTTAGTTCAAATTATTGTACAATTCTTCTGGTCTTATAAGTCATAAATGCAAATGACATGGATTTTATATTTCTAGGTATTAAAGGTTTTGACTATCTGTACCTTAAGTCCTGTATTTTCCTTTCCACCAGTTTGATTTATTATACGTTGATATTAGTTTTGCATAAAATGAGCATATGTGGTAATTTGTTTCCTTGATAAAGCAGACTTTCAATTCCATCTAGTTGATTGTTTGATTGAATAATTACAGAAAGCCTTTTTTAAATGTGGATATGAGTGCTTTGGTAGAAGCAAAAGGCAGGAAGAAGTAAACAGTTGTGTTAATAATTGCATTGATTGTCTTACTAAAGCAGAAAAAACCTTGGATAATGAGATGGCAATGTTTGAGGTAAGCTACCCTATAGTTCTGTTATCATATTCTCTCTTAGTTTTATTATCTGTTATTTCTTATTTAAATTTTCAAGAGTGTATAAAATTATTAAGGAAAGTCTTATAAACTAAAGAATCTTTAAACCTATATACAAGGATGATTAATTGGGGACTGATTCTAGGTGGATTCATTGAAACATGATTGAGGGTTGGCTGATTGACATCATACAATTTTATACTTTCTAGTTCCTGTATGCTTTGACCATCAGCCTTCTCTATTTCCTTTTCTTGATGTGTTTGTTTTTCTAAATTACATTTGTGCATTCCAAATTTGGTTCTTTGCAATTTTCTGATAGTTGCAATCCTTGGAAATTGTTTTATCTGTCTTGGGAGGATGGGAGTTGTGGATTGTTGGCCAGTGTAAAACACAGGTTGTGAAGACCATACTTATTGAACGTTGACTATTGGTAAAACTGATTGTGCAGTTTGATCTGATGATACAGATCAATCATTGAATTGTTAGCTGGCCAAAAGTTTGGTGCTGATTTTTTTTCTTGAATGAGGTCTCTGTTAACTAGTTGCAAATTCAACTTGTTTTGGTTATCTGCTACGCTAGTGGATGATCCAAATTATTTGTACATTTTGGATGAATTTAGTATCTGACATCCACAGCATGTTCTATTTCCTGGAAGCATTTTGACATATATTCAAGGTTATCAAACTCGAGTGTTTATGTAGACTCGTGAGAGTCCTGAAAACTCAACTCATAAATTCGACTCGAAAACTCATAAGAGTTTACTCCGTATTTTTTTTAAAGGTAAAAAATATTAAAATACCTATAAATAATATAATAATTCTATATGACTTTATACTTTCCTCTTTGGTCTGACATTGTTTTAAACATGGTGTAGGAGAAGGTGTAGACATCGATGATAGCGCGTCTACATAAGTATGGAGAGGCTAAGCTCCAGCAGAAAGCTGGTGCTGCGTTTGATTTGGTTTCCTGTGTTGACCAGTCAATCCAGGAAAACATCAAGTTACTGCCACATCTTAACAAGCTGAAAGCTGCCTTTGGAAGTAGTGACAATAGCTCCTCGTAGCTTATTTTTCCAGTGGGAAAAGACTACTATTGTTAATAGTTCCTTGCAGCTTTATTTTTTTTCCCTTCCATTCATTTTTAAACCCACATGCAAATCAAAGTGGGTGCAAACCAAACTTGCATTACAAACAGAGACAGTTAGGGTGTTTTCTCAATATGCACACTTCCTATAGGCTATAGTTTCATATGGTTAACATTCGGAGTACAAGGCCTCAATTGAGGGATGTGTATTATAAACCTAGAAAGTCTTTCAAATAAAACAAACCTACCTTTAAAAAAAGCAGGGTAAAGTAAAGACACTCCTTATGTTGTAATTGATTTATTGAGAGAAAAACCTAACCTCAAATACTACACAAAGTAAGAAAGATTTACAACCTTCCTTGTAGAGGTATATAATATGTTTTTTTAACCAATTAAAGGTTAATGTAATGCATAAAAGATGTCAATATGATGTTTTTTTTATATAATTAAAGGAGTTTGTGTAGGAGTGAAAAAAAGAGTGATATTGTCGACAATTCGTTTGAGCATGGGGTAGTATACTTTGATATAAAACATTTAATTACTTATGCCATACACAAAAAATACTTTGATAATATAGTAATTTAATTTTGCTTTATTTTATTCAGTACCAAAATCTAAAATATGCATATCAAAATTAGACACAAAATAGTAACATTTTAAAATTAAAATAATTTTTAAATGATTCGGGTCTATTATTATGCTATGCCATGTTACAGTTAACATATTTAAGCAGCGTTTTGAATGAGTTGAGTTGAGTCAGTGAGAAGTGCGAACTTTGAAGCGATGTGGAGTGCTGTGATCAGAAGAAGTCGTAGTTGGGAGATTCTCCGTCAGAAAGAACGGAATTTTCTTCTCTCCGTCTCTATCCGAACGTTTTCCACTCCCACCGGTCTCTATGGCTTCCCCCATTTGAAGTCCCCCAAAGGCTTTCAACCTTTCGTCGATGAAGCCATTCAAAGGTAATTCCATCGAATCACATCTTTTCGTATGGTATACTAATGACCATTCATTCATTTTTTCTTTCTTTCTTTCATTCATTCATTCATTCATTCTTTCTTTCTTTCTTTCTTTCATTCATTCATTCATTCATTCATTCTTTCTTTCTTTCTTTCTTTCATTCATTCATTCTTTCTTTCTTTCTTTCTTTCTTAAATTTGGATTTTTAGGTCTGGAGAACTTATTAGTTACATTTGTTCGAAACGCCCAGCTGCTGAAGTAATGCGAGCAATGGATGAGATTTCTGACACTGTGAGTTGTTTCATTGAGTTATGAGAATGATTACTTATTTACTTGTTTGTTGTACTCTCTGACTCTTTCGGTCGCTAAATTATTTGGATTCATTGCATGTTTCATCTCTCAGGTTTGTTCTGTTGTTGACTCTGCTGAATTGTGTAGGAATACCCACCCTGACAGGTTATTTTCTTCTTACTATTACCACTGCTGCTGCTACTATTATTATTAATTACTGGCTAGGATTATATGATTGAAATTTTAAATTCATAATAAATAAATGTTTTTCATATATACATTGTATTTTGGATTTGTAGCGAACAATTTAAGTTGTGATATAAGGTTGTTTTTAACCGTTGGCAATTTTTCTTTTAAAATAATTGTTGAAATTCTATTTAATAATAGAGATAAAAGAAGATAGACTGAAGAGATAGACAATTAAGAAAATCAACTAAACAAAGAGAATAGTTTCAGATGATTGAGATTTGAGAGAGAAATTTATTTGCTAGTTATAGGATAGTGTGTGAAATGCACCTCTAAAAGAGAAGAAAAATATTGAGAAATGAGAATGTCTTATAGATAGAGAGTGAGAGTTTTGTTGTGAATTCTAATTTATAATGTAAGGGCATATTATAATTATTAATTATTATTATATTACTATTATTATTAGTGGTAGTAGTAGTAATTGGTTTCTCTTTTTAATTAATTCACATTCTTTTTTTTGTGTGTGTAATGAGTGACTTGTGAATCTAATGCTTCTCACATCAGTTGAGGTTTTGTTTCTGTTTTATTTTATTTGGTAAATCAGGGAATTTGTTGAGGAGGCCACCAAGGCGTCAATGAGAATTAATGAATATCTACATGTGAGGTGACCGGTGATGCTTGCTTTTCTTTATGTTTATTATTAATTCGTGTAATGAAAGCATTGCTTAAGAAAAAGGAAAAATCGTGTGCTCTTGTTGTTTTGTTGTGTTTTAGTGTTTAAAGTTTGGGTATGTGTGCATGGGCATGACTATGTGCTTTGGTTATTTGTTCCTTCTATGTTTAAACTTCAAATGTTATAATAATGATAATCTTAATTACATAAGGAAACAATAATGAAATATGGAAACCACTTTGAAGAGAATATACCCTAAAACATTTTGAGACAAAATAATGATATTTTATAAGATGAGGAGTGCTAGCAAGTAGCAACACACTCTACTATTAGTTAAAGTTTATTAAAAACTACTAACAATTAGTGAGACTCATTAAATAAGAAGAGGAACCCACAAAATTTTGTGATTTCTAATAAATTTCAGTCAATAGTAGAGTGTGTTCAAAATAATATATTAGAGAATGTGTTGCTTGCTAGCATTTCTCTATATAAGATATTTTCTGTATATTCAACAGAATGGCAAAGAAATACTTCTTGAACATTGTAGTCCCACAATTCCGAATGCAAAGATCATGTTTTAATTGTTTTCTGTTGTGGACATAAAGTTGTAGTAGTATTGGTGAGATACCATAACAGTATTTCCTTAAGTATCTCAGGACAACTATGATATTTCTTTTTTAATTTATCTATCATTGTCTATGTCTATATAGTTGTGGAAAAAGCATGTTTGATTTAATACAGGAAGGAAATATGATTTGTAGGTCATTGGGTTAGGTTGTTGAATGGAATATTGTGGGAATCAAAGTGGATCAAAGGCTAATTTCATTTCTGTGTAAGCAGTGGAATGGCATTAAGGATAAATTTGTTGTTGGTTGGAATACTGAAGTAAGACAGATTAGTTAGGCCTGACCTTAAAACCTGAAGAAGCACTTTAAATTGAAAATAAGTATATATAAATTTTTAATCAAGACAGAGATGAGTGTAGATTTCACATTTAGCGACCATTTGACATCACACAAACTACCGAATCAAGAAGTATAGCATTTGATTAAACTTGCAAACCAATCATCATTTGAAAAAAAAATGTGTTTATAGTTAACCTTTGAAGATTTGGACTCTCCAATCTTCATTTTAGTGCTATAAGTCAGATGCAGACATTATATTAACACGTGATAAAGCTCAAGTTACAGAGGTCTAACCCCAGCACCTGCTCTTAGTATTTTATCTTTTTGCTGTACAGTATCTGAACACAAATCTTGATCTATATGATGCGGTGAAGAAAGCTGAGCAAGAATGTCATATGCTTTCTGAGGAAGCTCAAAGGGGAGTTAGGAACTTACGTGTCGACTTTGAAAGGGGTGGAATTCATCTTTGCCCTGGTAATAATATTACTCTTAATTCCCTGTTATACTCTCAAATAAAGTTGTAGGAACTTTTTCTTTTTAAAATGTTTCTTAAGTGATGCACTTTTTTTGCAGAGAAATTAGATCGAGTGAACAAGCTAAATATTGAAATTTCTCAGCTATGCAGAGAGTATGTTTATAACTGACTTATGCATGGATTGCAATGAAATTTCTTTTGCATGTTATGAAAAATGATTTTTTTTTTATTGGAAGCAGTTTGTTCTCCAAACATAAGTTTATATTTTACTGTTTTCCCCTTCTTTTTCGTATTTGTTGATAAACTGGTACCATGTAAAGAGAGCAGGTCCTTAACTGCTACTAATGACAAAGAAATCACAAAATTGATAATTTTGTTCTCCAAAACTTCAATATCATGAAGTCACATTAACAAATTTGCTAGACATCGAAATTTCTCAACTATGTGTAGAGTAATTGTATGATTTATAAGCAACGCAGCCAGCCATGAAGCCTTTCCACACTGTGGAGTGTGGGGTTGGCATCATGGATTAGTTGCACTTTGCTGATATGTTTTATAATTAAGAAGAGTTAAATTTTATTAGGTGACAATTAGGGTTGGCTACATTTCTAAGACCAGAAAAAATTGAACTTGGTGACATTATTGCTATAAATTGTATTTGATGAAGTTGATCATGCTTGTGAAATATTTTGATGTGTGATTTCAATTCAGTCATTGCTTCATTACTTATTCTCCCCAAAAGTAGACTGTTGCATGGTTGAATTAGGCCTAACTTTGCTGTGCTCTTGATCTGTTTGCAATTTCTTTGGTTTGGTTAGGTACAATGAAAATATTGTAATGGACCCAGGAACTGTTGATATATATCCTTCATCTCGCATCCCCAAGAATCTGCATTATCTTGTAAAGCCTATCTATAGTTCAAAATCTTTAATAACCAAGGATTTATCAGGGTCCAGGGACACCCTAAAAGAGAAAGGATTTCGGATTACGACAGACCCACAAACTCTTACTTCTGTATTACAATTTTCATCAGATGATGAGGTAGTTTCTATTCATTGATTTAGAAATTTACCTGGTATATTGATACTCGTAGTAAGAATTACTCACAGGTCTTATTAAGGACAGTCCAGTAAGTTTATGTGAATTGATAAAGCATTTCTAATCATGTTAATCTTCTAAGAAATCTATTATTCAGACTCTAGAGTATTGATAAAGTTACTAGTACTCTCAGATGATCCAAAGTAATGAACTTCTTTTTTTCCCTCCCAAATTGAACATAAATTAATTTTATGTGCGTCTAATTGAAACCTGATATTTTTATAATATTAGGAAGACATAGGGATAAAACCCAATTACAAAGATAGAATGCTGTAGAACTTAAAAGGGTCTGCACCTTCAATGTCCAAAGGCCAGACTAACCTAACTAACTAACCTAACTTATTTCTTCAACCAACTAACCTAACTAACTGATTGATGCAATTACTCTTTGTATTTTCATATCTGTCAACTTCTCTTTGTATTTTAAGGTTAGGAAAAAGGTATATATACGAGGAAATTCTGTGCCACACGCAAATGTTGATGTCCTCAAAAGGCTTATATCTGCTCGACATGAGCTAGCTCAGGTCTGTATCATCATGAGACGCTCTGATACTTTTTATTAAGCCCTTTGTTCGGTGCTGTAACATAAGCGTCTTCTCTTCTCTCGTATTCTATGTTGCTGTTTGGTGAACATGATTTCTAGATCCCTATCATGTATTTGTAGGATGAGTATATGAATATAGCTAGTGGAACACATTTGATACTTTTTTTTTCTCTTTTTAGATAGAGCAAGAATTTTATTAAGGAAGAAGAGAAAAAGTTTGTAGAAAAAGGATAAGTACTCTCACGAAAAGAAGACAAAAAAGGGGAGAAACTATAACTTAGGAGATTGGAATTTGGAATATGTAACATCTCTGTGCTTTTTCGAAAAAGAAACTCCTCTGCATACACCAAGAACTGTTCAGCTATAATCTTGCTGTCATAGTTGGAGTTAAATTAAATTACAGGGAAATAAATCTGCATGATTAAAAACTCAATTAATGAAATCTGCCGAGAGTATCATGTGCTCCAACAATTATAAATAAAAAGGTTTGAATTCTTCTAGGCTAAAATTTTATTTTCAATGAAAAACTGTGTAGCATGTTATTTATATTTACTTTGCTTGATAATTTATAAGTATTTACTAACAGCTAAATTATTTCTTCTATTTTGATGTCATAACACAATGATTTTACCATCTGATTGTTTATTTGATCCAGATAATGGGGTGTAGATCTTATGCTGAATTTTCTGTTAAGCCTAACATGTCTGTATCACCAAAAGTTGTAACGTCATTTTTACTCGAAATGAGCAAGATGGTCCAGGCTAAGTGTATAGAGGTACAGATTCCTTTAAGGCATACTTTCTAGGGCACGAGGGTGTTATAGCTAAAGTGGCTTGTGCTTGTAACTTAAACTAGGATTTTCTCTTTTACTTGTGATCTTAGGAGCGCAAGTTAGTTATGAAATTCAAGAGAGAAAAATGCGGTCAAAGTGATGGAGATTTAAGGCCATGGGATGAGACCTATTACATGACAATGATGAAGTCCTCTGCATATAAATTGGATTCTTCGGTAATTATAATATTAGATGCATGTTTTGTTTGTCATTTCATTAATACATACCCATGTTTGTATTTTTCACACCAATGCAAAAATCATGTATGCAGGTTGTAGGTTCATATTTTTCTCTCTCAAACTGTATTGAGGGTTTGAAGGTTCTGGTGCAGTCATTGTTTGGTGCAACCTTTTGTATCATCCCTCTAGCACCTGGTGAATCTTGGGATCCACATGTACTTAAACTGTCTCTTCATCATCCTGAAGAGGTATTTGGTGTGAAATTTTTTGTGACTGAAAATGAATTTGGATCCAGTGGATAGCACTCAAATGTTGTGGAGAAATTTTTAAGTTAGACAATTTATTTTTGTAGTTTTAACTTTTGTATACAACTTATATCTTTGAAGATGAATTCAATAAAATGGTCCAAATTTCAGTAAATTCTATCAATAAGGACTCTTAAAGGAAAAAGTCAAACAAACTCCTAGGTTTGTCCACTGTCACATTCTCTACCTTTCGTTTGTAAAAGGAATGTCAGCCCTCCAATCAATATCATTGCCATCTTTTTGCCTATAACATGTTGGAGAATGTATCTAATGTTTACATACACAATCAGACAACTGTCAATAGTCAATTGTGTTATCAGAATCATTACTACAACAGAATATGTTAAAGTCTGTTACATGCAACATACATAGCATCTACCCTAGGTTCTGTTTCTCAAATGAAAGTATAAATGTGAGAAATCTATTCTGGCTTCATTTAGTGAAATGAATATCACAAATTACAGAGACATTCTGATTCTCTCTTTACACTTTCTATCATTTTCTTTTATTTCCTTTCACTTTCTCATTCAAAACATAACTTTGTCATACTGTAATGTAAATTGATAATTGGTCCTTGCCGTGGTGGGATTATCTGGTGCAGCATCTAACTATGTTAGGGAAGACCGGTAATTTATCAATTTACTGCTTAAACACACAATGCTTATAATAATATTTGAGTTTAATTGTCTTGATTACCCCTTCTCTCTCTGAGTTTAATTGTCTTGGTGTATTTTCACCCCTTCTCTCTCTGAGTTTAATTGTCTTGATTACCTAATCAACTATTTCTGTTGTCCTAATAATAATATTTTGCTTGTATCAAGATTTTATATCTTTGGACCTTAACTAAATTTATGTGTGCTGCCAAAGATATTATACCTCATGTCTATCACATTGTTATTGATGATTGATATCAATAATGTTTTGCTACTTTTTTTTATTAATCAGTTTGAAGACACTAAGACTCAAAATCATTTCAGGGTGACTTGGGTTATCTCTACCTCGATTTGTACTCAAGAGAGGGAAAGTATCCTGGTTGTGCTCACTTTGCAATTAAAGGGGCTCGCAGGATTTCTCAAACAGAATACCAACTTCCAGTATGTGAAAATTTCTTTATTCCCCTATTCCTTAATCTAATTGAGGCATCTAACTAGACATATAATTTTCTCTTTCTGTCAATTATATATGCAGTGCCTTTTATTTGAAAGTTCTCTTATTATTTTTTTTTATTAGGTGTTATATTAGTAAGAAAAGAGAATACATAATCCTCCAGTGGAAAAACAAGATGGTTTTGGAAAGGAAAATGATGGAGATGTGAGACTAAGGGAACACTTTTTCACTAATTAATTGCAATAGTTCAATGCATAACATTTTCTTAGCCCTATATTTGAACTACATGAAGACATATACCCTTTACTTGGGGTGCACTAAGTTAACTGAATATGTAGTCCATTGCCTATGAGTTTACCTAATACTATATTATATTCTTTAATGCTCCTTGTCAAGTTGAAAGCTTACTGGGTATGCAACTTGTTAATAATATCAATCCTGACAAATGTCAATGAAAACAAAGAAAACACAAGATAAAAAATAACTCAACCAAAGAGCATAGACAATTAGCTCTTATCCTGAATAACAAAACAGTAAATGAACTGTCACCTATGTATTATTGTTCAATAAGTTTTGTTTTCAAAAAATAAAATTTTCTTTTTTGAACTAACATTGATGCACAGTGCTCATTTAAGCACATTTTTCTGACTAAATCACTGTGTTCACCATAAAGGTGGCAGACTGCTTATTCTTCTGATTCATGCCTGATTCTGATAATTTTGCAGATTGTAGCTCTTGTTTGTAACTTTTCGGGCTCACGGAATTCATCAGCTGTAAGGCTCAGTCATTGGGAAGTAGAAACTCTATTTCATGAGTTTGGACATGCTCTTCATTCACTGCTTTCAAGAACGGTATTCTCTTGAACTTTCACAAGGAAAGTGTTGCTTTACGAAATTAGGTCATAAATCTCTATGACGTGGTAGAATCAAAGATAAAAATTTGTGAAATTTGGGATCAAGATGTAAATTAAGTGATTATAATATAAACAAAATTATCAGTTTTCAAAGTTAACTACTTTTACTATTCATATATCGCTACAATAACTGTTTTATTGTATGCTGGAAGTATCTCAGGTCCCTTAAGCATGTGATCCTGGGTTCAACACCATGTGATTATTGTATCTATTAGGTGGGAGATTACTTTGGGAGACCAGAAAAAGAAAAGAAAAAAGAAAATCTGTACAATTTACAAGGATTTCCAAAACTATGGGGATTCATATTCGTCACTTGTTTACATCAGATTTTTCCTATCTCGTTAAAAGTATGAATATCTACAATATAAAAGGAATATCAACAATCTTATTGTGTAAATACCTTATAAATGCATAATAAAAGATGATTTACTCTCTCCCTAGTTAATGTAACGAGATGCCATTTCTTTTGTTCTTCATTCATGAGTTGGCATATTGGACTAATTGAAGCATCACCCAGGGAATAACAATTATTCAGGGTCCCAAGGCAAATGCTTCCTGCAGATACCTTAGTAACTTCTCTGTTGGCTCCATTGTAATCTTTAGGATTTATGAGTTTCACATGTTCTAAATTCTAATATCTGTAACATGTGTAAGCTATAGAACTCAAATATCTTTCTCATCAAATATAAAGAAGGCATGGTATGAACATGATTTGAGCTAATTGATTTAAACTTGAATGACATTTTTTTTATTGAGTTTTGAAATTGTATTTATATGAGCTGTCTTACCATATTGTTTAATGAACCAAAATACCTTTGCAAGCATTTCTTGATAATAGAAACCTTTAAAAAAGGTTACTGCTCACATTATTGTAATCTTATGCTGCCATGTTCTCATTGTAGGACTACCAGCATTTTTCGGGCACCAGAACGGTTCTTGATTTTGCAGAAATACCATCCAACCTCTTTGAGTAAGTAGAATGCTGCAAGAACTATGGTCCTTCAAGTCTTAACCCTTAAATCAGATGGTAGAACAAATATAAACTCTTGTCACCTTTATCTGCACAATCTTTACGTTTTAATCACTATACCTAGAAACTAATTGTTTTAATCCCTACACGCATACACTTTTTAATTCATTTTAGTCCCTACCCATACACTTTTTAATCCGTTTTAGCCCCAAATATTTTGGATGGCAGGGATAGGGATTTACTAAACGAAGAAGACATTTAATTTACAATTAAGGCCTACGTAATTTGCCTTCAGAATTATATAATAATAATAATAACAATATCAGAAGAATGATCCAGACAAAGTATATAATAGAATTCTTGTAATATTGATACAAAGTTAGTGGATGATTATGTGAATGTGATGGGAATTCCCCGCGCCCCCCCTAATGTGTGTTGAACATTATAGTGACTTAGTGTTTTTTTTACAATGATGAAATTGGTGGTGATCTAATTTCAGGACCAAGTTGTTTTATTTTTAGTTCTCATTTGTTGCCTAAAACAGCCTAGTCGGCATATGGCCATTTAATATAAGCTATACTAAAATATAATCATTTGCTGATTTAAAAACGGAAGAATTGCTTCTGAATAAATTTGGTTGCCGCTCATTGCTGATGCTGTGATATTGATCTGGTGGAGTGTGATTGACTAGGTATTACTTTTTATGACAGATACTATGCATGGGATTATCGAGTTTTGAAAAAATTTGCGAGACACTGTTCAACTGGTGAAGAAATCCCACAGAAGTTGGTTGAGTCCATGCAGGGTGCCAGAGATATGTTTGCTGCAACCGATCTGCAACGTCAGGTTTTTTTAGTTTTTCTTTTTCTTTCTTTTGCCTGTGTGGGGACACAGCAGTGATCAGTACATAACTTGATTTTTCTGTTTATGAAGGAGAAATAGTTATCGTAGTTTTAACATTTTAATTGTACTTTTTGTCAGATCTTCTATGCTCTTGTTGACCAGACACTTTTTGGAGAGCAGCCATTCCCTCATGGTGATATTAGTTCTGTTGTTGCAAAACTGAAAAGAGAGCACACCAATTGTGAACATGTGGAAGGCACACATTGGGAGGCCCGATTTAGTCATCTACTTAATTATGGTGCAGGTGTGTCCGAAGTCCGAACTTTCTTTCTAAATCCCTTTGTATCAATGATGTTGAGCATAGTGTAATCTGAATAAAATAATGTTTGCATATATGAACAAATGCTAGCCATATACAGAACTCATTAGTTTTGAATTAGCAGGTACTTGTTCCTTTGGATAAACTGGTTTCCTGTGTTGCACATTTTGAATTTTAAATTTAAAATAAGAATAAAATGTTACTCTGTTTTTATTGAAATATGAATCTTCTTATTCATTCATGCAGATTGAAATCCAAAGGGTTCATTATATATATAGATTATAAACTCAAATACTCTAGAATATTCCACACAATACAACTAACTCAAATACTTTAGAATATTCCACACAATACAATTAACTCTAGAATATTCCACACAATACAACTAACTCAAATACTCTAGAATATTCCACACTTCCCCTCAAGTTGGGAGATATATATTAATCATTCCCAACTTGCTAATCAAATCCTCAAAGGTGGGCATGCGTAATCCTTTGGTAAGGATATCCGTCGTCTGCTCTTTGGTAGGTATATATGACAAACATAAACTACCATCCTCCAATTTTTCTTTGATAAAATGACGATCAACCTCCACATGTTTAGTTTTGTCATGTTGAACTGGATTTTGAGGAATACTGACAGCAACCTTATTATCACAATACAATCTGACGTGAGAGATGAGAGAGAGAGCTAGAGAGAGACACTCTGGGGTGGGTAGAGAGAGATTTTCACATAGTTATAGGTTCGACGGGGATAGGTACAGACAGCATGCTGCGGCTCAGGCGACGACACGCGGCGGTGGAGCTAGAAGATCGATCAATTGGAGAGAACGCGAGGATGTATCCTCCTTCTACTTCACACGTTTTCCGGAGGACATTGGGGAGGCAGAGTTGTGGTCCATTTTCAAAAAATGGGGTGATGTTAGGGAAGTCTTTATAGCAAAAAACAGAAATAGAGGAGGCAGAAGGTATGGGTTTGTAAGGTTCAAAGGTGTAAAGAACATTCTGAACCTAGAAAGAGCTTTGGACAATCTAATAATAGGAGGGCTCAAGCTACATGCTAACATTCCAAAGCATGAAAGAGAAGGCCGCATCGCTGCTGCAAAAGGGAAAGCAGTAGCACAAGCAAACCAACACCAAGGCGCCTTTGAAGCGAGGACAGAAATCAGCTCCAGATATTTTCAACCCAATCATAGACAACCATACCAGCAGCCATCATTCGCTCAGGTTGTAGCCAAACCCAAACATAACCTTAAAAACTGGAGGTATCCGAAGCATGTAGCGGACATTACCAAATCAACATCTTCTACAATACAGCTAGAGATTCAAATACAAGACAAAAAATGGCTACAGGACGCCTGGGTAGGAAGGTTGAGCAAGTTAAACCTGTTCGACAGGCTGCAAGACGAAATGGGGTGGAATGGAGAAGAAGATATCAGGCCGAGATATTTAGGGGAAGACATGGTGTTGTTATTGGGCCTGAACGATCCTAAAGCTCAGGCTTTCTGTCGGGGTGAAGAGGTGCTAGGATTATCCGCCTTCCATTCTCTGGAGAAATGGAAGCCATCACTGAAGCCAGCTTATCGACTGGTATGGGTCCTTTGCTGGGGCATACCCCTTCACGCGTGGGACCTCACCAACCTGGCTAAAATAGTGGCAACCATTGGGGACTTGGTTGAAGTGGATGATGACACAGAAGATCTGCATCGCCTGGACAGGGCGCGTGTGTTAATCAAAACGCCATGGACACCCATCATCAAACATAACATTGTGGCCACCATTAACGGAATCGATTTTCCAATCTTCGTCACAGAAGAGACGAATGCGAACTCGGTCAGATGTGGGTGTTTAAACCGATGCCAGGCGGAAGCTTCTGATGAAATCACCTCAGTAGACAGCTTGGAGGGTGAGAGTGAAGAGGTGGAGGACAACTACTGCTCGCAGAAAGGCACGATGGAGGCGGTGCCGGAAAAAACCCACGGAAGCGACGGTGGAGACCAGAATATCCAACGGTCCTTGTACGATGGACCGGGGCAACTCATCGCGGACCGTGCTTCAATTCAAAAAAGTGGTACTAGCAGCAGGTCAGAGAAAGAGGTCGTGTCGGACTCCCTTGAGGACCAGACGCCACCTAAAAAACAGGCTTTTGACGTAGACTGCATAGGGGCTCAGGCTACAAGTCCAGGGTTTGAGAAACCAGACGGAACCAAGCATGGTGCAGACTTGGCCAGTTGTACTACCCCTTCAGCAGTACAACAGATTGTCACCGAAGAAGGAAACTCTGGGGTAAGGAGGGACCCACTAGAAAAGAATGATAATGATGGGGCCAACTCCAGAAAGGTACAGGAGGCAGCTGAGGGACCTATTGAGATATGTGAAAAAACAAATAGTGAAGGTAATAAAAGTCTGATGGGCCACATAGGCATTGGGCCTCAATGGCAAGTGTATTCAAGGAATAAGGGAGGGAAAAATAGGCCTCAGCTGATACATGTAAGACAAACCAACGTAGCAGTGGAAAATAATTCCGGACAAAACATGGGCACAATTGGGAAACTGGAGCAAGCAGTAAGTGGGACAAAAGGGAATGAGCACATAACCGTGCTATCCAGACACAAATCTCCCACAAAGCCTGGGGGAGATAATGGGAGTAAGGAGGATGAAGGTGAGGTGGGATTAAAGCAAATTGCAAACTCAGACACTGAAACAATATCCAGCTTTTCATCTCCCAAACAGGAGGAGTTCTGGAATATGGCCCAACAATTCGGGGTAACCAGCCATTATAAGGAGGATATTATTAATCGATTTCTGGGTATGGAGGCAGCAGAAAAGGGGGAGACTTCAAGAAGGGGAGGAGAGGAGGTGAAATTATGAAGATCTTATCATACAATATAAGGGGTCTGGGGAGGGGGGGTCAAATGGAGTTCAATAAGGAAATTGGTGAGCAAAGAACAAGCTGATTTGTTATGTTTACAAGAAACCAAGAAAGAAATAGTTACAAAGATTACTTGTCAAGCCTTGTGGGGAGATTCAAATGTTATGTGGGAATTCCAGCCAGCAATTAATAAAGCAGGAGGGCTGCTATGTGTATGGAGTGAAGAGACCTTTAAGGTAGAAAAAAGGTTGAAAGGCAATGGCTACATTTATCTGGAAGGGGTTTGCTTGACTGAAAATAAGAAGGTTACAATTATAAATGTGTACTCACCTTGTGATGCAACATTGAAAAAATCTTTGTGGGAAGAGATCAAATTGATAAGGAGAACATATGCTGCTGACTTATGGTGCATGATTGGTGACTTTAACCATATTAGAAGACCATCAGAGAGGCTGGGTTTGGGCAGAATTATCAATATGGAAGCAGCATAAAAGACTTCAATGATTGGATTGCTGATCTAGATGTGGAGGAGGCACCCAGACTAGGAAGAAAATTTACATGGTATAGACCGAACGGCTCAGCCAAAAGCAGATTGGATAGGGCATTCATATCTGCTGAGTGGATGTCTCTATGGCAGGGGTGTTATCAAACAGCCCTGGATCGCAATTTCTCAGACCACTGTCCTATTGTGTTAAAATCTGCACAGGCTGATTGGGGACCAAAGCCTTTTAGGTTCCTTAACTGTTGGTTACAGGACAAATCCATCTCAAAAATCATAGCTGATGTGTGGAGCTCGTATAGGAAACCTGGCTGGGGAGGCTTCATATTAAAAGAAAAACTTAAACTGCTGAAACAGAGGTTGAAGATCTGGAACAAAGAACAGTTTGGCAATATTCAACAGAAGATTACAGACTTAGAGAAGGAACTAAACACCATGGAAATCCAAGCAGAAGATAGGCAAATGACTGAAGAAGAAATAAAGAAGCGAAAACAAATTCAGGAGGAACTCTGGGAGGCAGCAACTGCCAATGCATCTCTACTAAGGCAGAAGGCGCGGGCGAAATGGATCAAGGAGGGAGACTGTAATTCACGCTTTTTCCATGTGACTGCAAATTGGAAGCGCAGGAAGAATATGCTACAAGGAGTATTAATTAATGGAAGTTGGGTTCAAGAGCCGGGAAGGGTTAAGGAGGAGATAACAAAATTCTTCAAAGACAGCTACCAAGAATCGGATTTTGACAGACCCAAACTAGATGGGATTCAGCTCAAAACTTTGGATCCTCAACAAAACAGTGTTTTGACAGCTCCCTTTGGGGCATCAAAGATAAAAAAGGCAGTGTGGAGCTGTGGCAGCGATAAAAGCCCTGGACCGGATGGCTTTAATTTTAATTTCATAAAGGCTTTTTGGGATATATTGAAGCCAGATTTTCTCCGCTTCCTGGATGAATTTCACGCAAATGGGACATTTCCAAAAGGATCAAATGCATCATTCATAGCCTTGATTCCTAAGAAGTTGGATCCCCAAAGCTTATATGACTACAGGCCAATCTCTCTTATAGGCTGTATCTATAAAATAGTGGCCAAGGTGCTTGCTAACAGGCTGAAAAGGGTGATGCCTTTTATCATTGATGAAAGACAATCTGGCTTCATTGAGGGGAGACAATTACTGCACGGTGTTATCATTGCAAATGAGGCTGTTGAAGAAGCTAAGAGGAGTAGAAAAAACTGTGTGATTTTTAAGGCAGATTTTCAGAGAGCATATGACTCAGTAAGCTGGGATTTTCTCTTGTATATGATGAAGAGAATGGGTTTCTGCGAGAAATGGACATCTTGGATTAAGGGGTGCTTATCATCAGCCTCTATATCCATATTGGTTAATGGAAGTCCAACATCAGAATTTAAACCTCAGAGGGGGCTTAGACAAGGTGACCCATTGGCCCCTTTTTTGTTTAATATTGCAGCAGAAGGGCTAACAGGGATGTTAAGGGAGGCACAAGCAAAAAATTTGTATGAAGGTTTCAAGGTGGGGAATAAAGAATCTGATGTCAGCATTCTGCAATATGCAGATGACACCATTTTCTTTGGAAAGGCAACTATAGC
>PYAF01001301.1:357493-403907 GCA_007407185.1 Glycine tomentella | reverse complement strand
GATCAGAAGAAAATTCCATGGGTCAACTGGGAAGTAGTGTGTCTCTCAAAGGAGAATGGGGGGTTGGGCATCAAGAATTTAAAGGCTTTTAATCAGGCTTTGCTAGGCAAATGGTGCTGGAACCTATTTCACCAGCCGGATGCTTTATGGGCTCAAATCTTGGAATCCAAATATGGAGGCTGGAGGAATATACAGACTTACTCAACACTACCATCAGCCTCGATATGGTGGAAAGATTTAGCTTTGACTTATGGATCAGTACAGCTTGATGGATGGTTTTTTAGTGGCCTGAGGTGGAAGATTGGATGTGGTAGCAAGGTACTGTTCTGGGAAGATCAGTGGAAGATAGATCGGACTGCATTGAAGGAGACATATCCCAGACTTTTTCAGATTTCACAACAGCAACAACAATTTATGCAGAACATGGGCTGTCAGAACCAGCATGGCTGGGATTGGAATTTACAATGGAGAAGACCTTTTAGGGAGCATGAGATTCAGCAGGTTATATCACTTTTGGAAGAAATACAGGGGGTGCCAATTAATCAACAGTTAGCAGATTCCTGGGTATGGACAACACAATCTAATGGAAATTACTCAGTGAATAGTGCATTCCACATGCTTAGAAATGAGGAGGGCAGATACACATAGGAGGAAGTTTACAAATTTCTTTGGAAGCTGAAAATACCAACCAAAGTAGCATGTTTTATATGGAGGTTATTTAAAGATAGACTACCTACAAGATACAACCTTAGGAGAAGAAATGTAGCCATAACAGACATTCAATGTCCTTTTTGTAATAATCACCAGGAGGATGCCTCCCATCTCTTCTTCAGCTGCCCTAGAATCCTTCCTTTGTGGTGGGAGTCCTGGGCATGGGCAAACCTTTTGGGGGTTTACTCCTGTGATCCAAAGGAGCATTTCAACCAATCCTCTTTCTGTCATCTACGTGGGAAAGCTTTGGACAGGTGGCTATCTTGGTGGGCTGCACTAACGTGGTGCACTTTAGAAATCAAATCCTCTTCCATAATGAAACGTTTAATGGTCACAAACTCTTAGAAGATGCCATTTTCTTTTGTTGGTCTTGGCTGAGGAACCTAGAGAAGGATTTTGATACTCCTTTCCATTATTGGTCGTCCAATATGCGAGAGTGTTTTGTATAGCTGGGAAGGGGTTCTTTTTGGTTTTTATTCATCAGAGATCTTGTCAGACCTTTGTTGGCTTTGAGATAAAGCCATCAAAGTTCTGTGTAGATTTCAATTTTTTGTAATCACAGCAGTACTTCTTGTACTGCTTTCATATATATAAATATATATTATCTTTTGCTGATAAAAAAAAAAATCACAATACAATCTGACATGTAGGGAATAAGAGATCTTCAATTCTTCAAGAAGTCTTCTTAACCGGATTCCTTCACAAATACCATGGGCTAGAGCCCGAAATTCTGCTTCTGCACTGCTTCTGGCAACAACTGTTTGTTTCTTACTACTCCAGGTCACAAGATTCCCCAGACATAAGTACAATATCCTGAAGTGGATCTTCGGTCCATTGTCGAGCTAGCCCAATCTGCATCTGTATAGATTTCAATCATCCTCTTGTGTCCCCTTTGAAAGAACATTTCTCGACCAAGGGTGTTTTCTGAGGTACTTGAGGATTCTATAAACTGCACTAAGGTGTTTTTTCTTAGGAGAATGCATGAATTGACTAACCATGCTAACCGCAAATGCAATATCAGGCCGAGTGTGAGATAAGTAGATCAACTTCCCACCAACCTCTGGTATTGCTCTTTGCCAACTTCTTTCCCATCTTCAATTCCCAATTTAATATTAGGATCAACTGGAGTCTCTACTGGCTTGCACCCAAACATTCCTGTTTCTTGCAACAGGTCTAGAATATATTTCTTCTGAGTTAAAGAAATTATTGTCTTACTACGAGCAACCTCCATGCCAAGGAAATATTTGAGAACTCCAAGATCCTTCAGTTCAAACTGGTCAGCTAAACATTCCTTCAAAGAGCTTATCTCCTCACAATCATTTCTTGTGACAATTATGTCATCAACATAAACAATGAGAATAACCATTTTGCCATCGTCAGAGTGTTTATAAAATAGAGTGTGATCAATTTGAGCTTGGAGGAATTCTCTTCCCTTCACAGCTTGAGTAAACTTCTCAAACCACTCTCTAGGGGATTGTTTAAGCCCATAGAGAGACTTCTTCAACTTGCATACTGAACCGTCTCCGTTTTCAAAACCAGGTGGTGGATCCATATAAACTTCTTTATGTAAATCACCATTCAAGAAGACATTATTTACATCTAATTGTTGCAAGGGCCAATCAAGGTTGGCAGCAAATGATAGTAGAACTCGGATAGTGTTAAGTTTGACAACTGGGGCAAATGTTTCTTGATAGTCTACCCCCATAAGTCTGAGTGAATCCCTTAGCAACCAATCTCGCCTTATACTTGTTAATGCTATTATTTGCATTAAATTTTATTGTGAACACCCACTTGCAACCTATTGTTTTCTTTCCTCTGGGTAATGCTACAGATTCCAAAGTTTCATTTTTTTTAAGTGCATTCATTTCTTCAAAGATTGCATTCCTCCATTTTGCGTAGTGTTTCTTGGATGTTTTTTTGGTATTTTTGTACTGTCTAAAATAGTGTTGAAAGCACGAAAAGCTGAGGATAACTTTTCATACGAGACATGATGAGAAATAGGGTGAGTAGTACAAGATCTAGTACCTTTTCGAAGAGCAATAGACACATTTAGGTCGCCTGCATCAGTGCATCCAGGTATTGGGTTGCTGGAACTAGAACTCGAGTCAGAATCCTGGCAGTCTAGAGGCTCCTGAGATGTTTTTCGTTTGCTGTAAATTTTTCCCATTTACCAGGAGGATCTCTAGTCTATGGCACAATAGCTCGCCCTGTCTCCTGCACAATAACTATACCTGTCACCAAAGGCAAAGGTAAAACAACAGACTCATTTGATTTCCAAGACTTATCTTCATCTACCACAATAGACTTCCCCTGAAGAGAAGTCGAGGGAAAAACTGATTGTCTCATAAAATGTGACATTCATATAAACAAAGACCTTACGGAGAGAAGGCGAGTAACATTTGTAACCCTTTTGGTTAGGAGGATATCCTATGAAGATACATCAAATAGACTCAGGATCAAGCTTGAACCTTTGATGGGAAGGAACATGTACAAAAGCCACACAGTCAAGCAACTTAGGAAGAAGGGAAGAATGAGCCCGAAAAAAAGGAAAGGTGTCGGTAAGACAAAATAAAGGGGAATGAAAATTTAGGACACGGGAAAGCATCCGATTGATGAGATATGATGCATGCAAGACAGTTTCCTCCCATAGATATTTAGGGACATGCATGGTAAACAAAAGAGCTCGAACAACTTCAAGAAGATGTCTATTTTTTCTTTCAGTCACCCCATTTTGTTGAGGGGTGTTAGGACAAGAACTTTGATGGAGAATACCATGCTGGGTGAGATAGTCTCCAAGAACAGAATTAAAATATTCAGTATCATTGTCAGTTCGAAGAATTTGGATAAAGGTCTGGAACTGAGTTTGAATCATAGCATGAAAGTTTTTAAAGGTGGATGAAGCATCAGACTTATCCTTTAAAAGATATACCCAACATACCCTAGAATGATCATCAATAAAAGTATAAACCAACAAGCACCGATGATATTTTTCTCACGGGCTGGATCCTATATACCACTATGAATCAAGGTAAATGGAGAAGAATCATGATGAACTCTAGGAGGATAAGAAACACGAGGATGTTTTGCAAACTGACAAATATCACAAGAAAAAGAACTGGGTTTTTTATTGATAAATAAGTTTGGGAACAACTTTCGAAGATAAAAGAAATTTGGGTGTCCTAACCGACAATGCCACAATAAAACATCATTACAATCATTAGACAAAGATAATGAGTGGTGTACAAATTTTTTTGTTTCATTAGGATCCTTTTTAAAATAGTAAAGCCCCTCTTCCTCTAGCACTGTTTTCAACCCCAATTCCTGTTCCTGAAAAACACAAGCATGGACAGAGAACTTCGCAACACAATTTAACTCAGATGTAAGTTTGCCGATAGAGATGAGGTTACAAGTAAGAGAGGGAACATGAAGGACTGAGTTCAAAGTAATGTGTTCAGAAAGTTTTATGGATTCCTTTCCAGCAATAATAGAGAAGCTGTCATCGGCTGTTCTTATTCGTGACAGTTGATAGTAAGGGGTATAAGAACAAAACAAGGTTACATTACATGTCATATGATCAGAAGTCCCTGAATCGAGAATCCAACAATTACTACCATTAACATAGAATGTCGTACCTTGTTGAGCAACATGACTAGTTGCTTCAGCAAATTGAGGCATCACCTTCTGAAATTGCTCATACTCAGCCTTAGAGATGAAAACACCACCAGAATTAGGAGAGACACGAAGCTCCTCACTCGTATTACTAGAAGAGTCCATAAGTCACGTCAAACCATAAGAGGGAAGGCCGATGAGATGAATGAAAAAAATCGTGCCGCAAACGGACACCGGTAGGCCGAAAAATGGTGTTTGGAGTCAATGGTGACCTTGTTTTTGTGTTGGAGGTGACTAGATAGTGTTTATGGGAAATGACAAAGAGAGATGACTTAAGGTTGTTTTTTTTAAAAAAAAAAAATGGACTTCAGAGTTGCAGAACGATAATAGGAAAATTTGCTCTTGATACCATATTGAAATATGAATCTTCTTATTTATTCATAGAGATTGAAATCCAAAGGGTTCATTATATATATAGATTACAAACTCAAATATTCTATAATATTCCACACAATACAACTAACTCAAATACTCTAGAATATTCCACACAATACAATTAATTCAAATACTCTAGAATATTCCATAGTTTTAAATAATCCAATCCATACTAATAATGCTAGAAGTTTTGTATATAATTGTTGTAGCTATATTTATCCTATTGATGCCACCAAAACATGTTTTATTGCAGCTTGAAATTCTTCATTTATTGAAAAATTTTAGGCAGAAACTTGGTATAATACTTGATTTCTTTATTATCCAGGTTATTATAGCTATTTGTATGCGAAGTGTTTTGCTGCAACCATATGGAAGAAGCTGTGCCAGGAGGATCCACTTTCACCAACTACAGGATTTGCTTTAAGAACAAAATTCTTACAGCATGGAGGAGCCAGAGAACCATCTGCTTTGTTGAATGATCTAGTAGGGGACGGGATATATAGGTATTGTGATGGAGGGATAATGCCTGATATTTCATGCCTCTGTGATGAAATGAAGCTGCTTGAAGAATATCAGAAGCAGGCCCATTTGTTGTGATTTTAAAGAAATAGGACTTAACTAGCACTCAGCATATTTTCCATTGGGACACCGCCAAAATTTGTAAGGCTTTGTCTATGACCCTATCATATGAGAAACATGCAGAGGATCCATTTTTGGTGTAAGGCACAATTTCATGTGTCAATCACATGCACTCACATTAAAAGAAACGAAATGAAGGAAGGAACATTTTGATAAGTTTTTAGTTATCAATGGAAACAACAAAATATCAAAATGAGTGTGTAGAAAAGATAAAGGCACGAATGAAATGAGAGCAATGCTCCTCCAAGTCACGCAAAGGTTCTCTAAGCTCCACTTTCTATACCAAAATCATCATAGCCTACAGCCAAACCCACAATCCCAATTATAACAGAAATATTCCTCACTTTCCCTCTCCTCTAATTAACTCCCACCAACCTACACTGCTCAAACAACTCTCAGGCTTTACTATGTTTGGGCCTTCTAGAGTATATCTTAAAGGGCCTATCCCATTTAGAAGCTAATTTCTATCACATTTCTATTCGGCACATCTAATTCTAAAAAGAAGGTTGGATCAGATGTTTGTAGACATCTTAGAGAAGGGAAAAACTTTATACACTTAATAAAAGACTAATACACCATTCCAATACAGTGCATTTTCAAAATACTCTTGCTTTATTACAGGCTTCAAACATATGGATTAGTGAATCCGTAAGATTCTTATGGATTCATTAATTCGTAAGTATCTTACGGATTTGCCAATCCGTAAGATTTTTTTTTATGGTCCATATGGATTAGTCCAATCCGTAAGTAAGTTTTTTTTTTTTTTTAGGTTAAAAATATTTTTTCAAATAATTTAAAATAATGGCGCATGAAAGTTCTGAATCTGCAATTTTCACGTTATTAACGTGATGCTCCAACAACCTGAGTTAATAGATCAATTATGCTAAAAACCAATTAACGTTGATACATATAACATTAAATTTTTTAATGTATATTTAATACATGTATAAATTTACATAATAAATTTTGTAACAATTAATTTTGATCTAATAATTAAAGTATTTTTTTTACATATAAAAATCATAAGTTTAATAAAAATCTGCAGGTCTAATAAAAATTATATTTGTATTTACAGGTTAAATTAAAAATTATATATGTATTTACAGTTTATTAAACCCTGTAAATTTTTATTAAACTTATGATTTTTATATGTAAAAAATACTTTAATTATTAGATCAAAATTAATTGTTACAAAATTTATTTTAATGATATATATATATATATCAACATTAATTGATTTTTATCATAATTAACTTATTAGCTTAGTTGGTTGGAACGTCACATTAATAATATGAAAGTTGCCTGTTATTTTAAATTATTTGAAAAAATATTTTTTAACTTTAAAAAAACTTATTCTGTTTGAGAAAATTATATTATAGAAGACATCTTAGAGATTCATGAATCCGTGCTTGAATAACGTGATGGTACTTTAACCATTTAAAAAAATTGAAATGGTGTATTAGTCTTTTGCTGGTGTATAAAGTTTTTCCCCTTAGAGAACTCAGGTTAATATGTAAGGCGTAGCTTCATTTATTTTATTTGGATATTTTATATTACACTTTTTTATTTTAATCATTACACCGTGTACGTCATTCATTATATTATTAGTGTCATACTTCAAGATAGTTTAACCATTATACCAATCAACATAATGAAAGTATGACATGTACTCAAGGGTTTTTTTTTAAAAAAAAATTAATTGGGATATTTTAAGATGTAGCATAAGATTAATGGTACAATATATATTATGAAAAATATAATAATTGAAACTAAAGAAATATAATTTAAATAATTTATACGTAAATAAAAAATTATAAGAATTTAAAATTAGTTAAAAACTTAAATTTTAAACACTCCAAAATTTATTATTAATAATAAAAAAATTAAAATTTATATAAGAATTTCATATAAATGCTGATTTTTTTTCATTTAACATTTATAAATGATTTTAACATATAAGTGTATCAAAGACCTTTAATAGGTTAGGTTTTTAACAATTTAGCTGCTATTAACTAGTTTTTCAGTTTAGTAGGAATATTCAAATCCAATTCGATCCAAAAATAAAAATAGAAAACCACTAAAAAATTAAAAACCAAACCAATTTGGGAGTCAATTGGATTGGTTTATGGTTAACCAACGTGTTTAGTTTGGTTTGTGGTTAGTGTTTATGAAATTAAACCAAACCAAATCAAATCACAAATTTAACTACATCGTATGAGATCTGATTTTAACTATTAGGTACTTAGATATATAAAAAAAATGATAAATTTTTTATTATAGAATGTTCAACATATTAACAAATTTTATAGAGTCTAATTACCAGATTTTTAATATAATTTGATTTAAAGGATGGAAAGAAAGTAGATAAATTTTAATGGAATAATTATTTTAATAAAAATTATAAAAAAGTTATTTGGTTTGGTTAAGATTTGATATTAAATTCAAATCAAATCAAAATACATATAATTTTTATGTTTGGATCAATTAAGCAAAAAGTGAACCAAACTACCCCACAAAGTATAGGTGGTAAAACGGGCTATTCGGGACAATGCGGGTTGTAGGCTATAATGGGCGGGACCAAAAAGTTAAAGGCTAAATTTAATGAGTCTAAAAAATTAACTCAAAGTCATGTAAAAATCTAATATTTTGGGCTTAACCTGCTTTTGGTTAGGCTAAAGATCCCACATTTAATTTCGGATAAAAAAATTTAAATCCAAACCCTACATCGCATATGATGGATTTTGGGTCGATCCGACTAGCCCAACTCATTTTGTCCCCAATACCGCGAGCACCCCTAATTTTTGATTAGTTTTTTAGTTACTTTTATCAAATGTAACTTATCTCACATATACAACTAACACATTCTCTAAGACACATTTTTTTTATTGTTGATTGAAATTTGTTTGAAATCGTAAAGTTGTTGCGGAGGTGTCATTCTTTATTTAATAAATCTCACTAGTAATTTTATATTTTTAATTAATTTTAACAAAGTACAAAGAATATATTAGAAAGAGCACGTGTGTTTAATAGTTTATTACTAACAGTCCTCTATCTTATTACACCATGTGTATCAGGTGTGGTAAATATATACACAAGACTTGACCAATAGCTAAAAGACATACTGGTAGTTGCACAAAATGTGAATCACGTGTATGACACAATGCAACCTAATTTTCCTTTCCATTTCTACTGGTCACGTTGGAACATGTTGCCTCTTCCTCTACTTCAGTTTCAATCTTTCTTGAATTGGGATTCCCTGAACATAAACATGAATATGGAGGTATCAACTTCGTTCCATGATTTTCTCTATCGCATGCGACACCCTGCTTCCCTCGACCTCGTTCGATCCATCAAGAGGCATGCACCCATTTCACTCTTCCTTTTATTTTTCATTTTGTTATTGAATTTCAATGCTTATGGACAATGGTATCTTTGACTTTGTTATGCTTTCGTTTCTTCTAGTCTTTTTTTTATAATTAAGTTGTAAGAGAAACCAATTTTATTAATATTGGAGCGACTCATGTTGGAATAAAGTGATATTTCTATTTGTGACTTCATGTCCAAGTCGGAACCCTAGACTTTTGTTAGGGATCTAAGTATCAAACCACTTGTGTCAACAACTTTGGGTTGAATAAATTAATTTTAACTAAAAAAACTTATGAAAATGGCTTGAAATAATTTATTACAACTGAAAATAATTTATCCAAATTACGTCTTTGTGTGATGAACTCTTATGTTAAATTTTGTTTAATCTGTTTTGGTGTTTCTCATCCTTACGGCAAATTATTTTTTCAGCTTTATAGTATCATTTTCATTTCACCAACCGAAACCTGAAAATGATGGGAAAAGAGTTCAAGACTTCTTTCTGTCAATGGAAGCTGCCATCAGAGATCATCCACTGTGGACTACTGCCACTGAAGAAGACATTGATTGTGCAATGGAGGTTCGTTCATCAAATATAATTGCATATATTATTCCGTGTGGAAGTTTTTGGGGGGATATTTGGACAGTACTTGTGTATTACATAACATCAAATTATCATTTGTATCACATATCATAATCATCACTTACGACTTCAATTGAATGAATGATTTAATAAATCAAAGTAAAGATCTATGTAACAAATGTGTTACAAATGTGTTAACGGAAGGCAAGCGTAAAAATAAGTTGAGTTAGATTAATTTCTATGAAATTTAAATTTAGCTTGATTCCTGAATTTAAGTTATAAGGTAGAATTAAAAGTTTTTTTAAAATCGTATTTTAAATAAGTAAACATGTTAACTCTAAATATATAAGTTAATAAGTCTATAATTATACGCAAGAGTTTAAGGCTTTAAATATATCAAGTACATAATATTATTAGTAGATTTTAATGTTTATGCATTGAAATTATAAAATAACTGTAATTAATAATAAATTATCGTTTGAATTATTTTTTTGTGATTGAACAAGTGTAAAATTTTAAACTTTTTATACTATCATGAGTGTATAACCATTTTTTTTTTACTTATTATGGGCTTATATAATAATAATAATAATAATAATATCAAATAGGTTGACTTTAAAATACTTTTTAAATAACATGACACGTACTCTTTTTTAATTTATTTAGTGAATAACCTTTTAAAAAAGTTTTGTCCTAACTTATTTAATAAAACATAAGCTAAGCTGATTGACCCCCAGCTACAAGCAACTCGGCCAATTTTTGACACAAAATAGAAAGGGTATATAAATATTATATTTATTATTACAAAAAATAGAGGAATTAAGCATATTTCAAACTAAGTTCAATGAGAGTCTGTGTAATTTCCCCTGTTCAAAATTACTATGTAGCTTCCTTAGTGAAAGTTATTAATGTAAACTATAAGCTGAAATTTACTCTCTACTTCATATCTTTTTACCATAGGGATATGTATGCTTCCCTTTAATCATGGAGGGGATGTATTTGATTTAACATATCCATCTAACTATATTATGTATTTTATTTGCAGGGTTTAGAGAAATATATAATGACTAAATTGTTCTCTCGAACATTCTCAGCTTCTCCTGAGGATGCAAAGATTGACAATGAAATCTCAGAGAAAATATGCTTGCTCCAAACCTTTCTGAAGCCTGAACATTTGGATATACCACCAATTCTTCAAAATGAAGCCTCATGGCTGGTATGATTCATTTGGATTCAAGATTATTTCTATCTAAAGTCATAATTTTTATTACATTGAATGGGCTTGGTCTTAGACAAATTATGCTCATACTTGTTCTTACCGTGTAGCTTTTAGCACGTGTTGGTTATGAAAACATATTTTAATACAATAATTGAAGGAAACTATTAATTTATTAGCATTGTTGAAACCTGGATAAAAGTTTATGAGGATAGTTTTATTCTGACAGCAGTAGAACACTGACAGAGAAGAGAAGAAAGGACAAAATTAATGTTTTCTCGTAAGCCTTGGAAAACAAACTTTCTTTCACTTGCAATATAAAATCATTTGTGTTTTCGCTTTATAGATTAAGCTTCTATTGTTTTTACTTCGTCACCTAATTTCCTCTATAATTATTCGATCCTTGGAAGTTGGAACTCCCATTCTTCTAATTTAGATTAAAAAAGCATTCAGCTTTTCTATAAATAAGAACTATTTATGGGAAGGATTGCAGAATTTGTTGATGGCTATGATGAATATTTGACACCATTTTCCTTTTCCACTTAGCTTGCAGAGAAAGAATTGCTGAAGATCAATGCCTTCAAAGCTCCACATGAGAAACTCTTGAGCATTATGAATTGCTGCAGGGTCATCAACAATCTGTTGCTCAATGCTGCAATGTCTGAGCATGTTCCACCTGGGGCAGATGGATTTCTCCCTGTGCTCATATATGTTACGATCAAGGCAAGCCCCCCTTGGTAATAAGACATTCTGCTGAGTGTCAAATATAGTTTTTGGATAATCAGACCCTTTTTTGTTTAAAGTTATATGTCTAAAATAGTATCAGTGTATATAAATGAAGAATAATCCTCATTTTTTTTTTTTTTAAATGGGTGGCTGCTGTCATGAAGGGACAGTGCATTCCAACTATGTTGGCATCCACGTCCACAACCATCCTCAGCCAGCCAAAAATATATTATATATATTAATAACTCAAAAGAAGATTTGGCCATAAAAAAAAAATTTTAAAAAAAAAAAACTCAAGAACTAACAAAAAAACATAGGAGAACTGTACCAAAAACTCATGCCAAAGCTGATATCAACAAAATCTATAATTAGGAAGGACAATCCTAATTTTAGAAATTAACTTTTGAGGTTAAGTTGAACCTAAATTCTAATATGATATAAAAATCTATTTTAACATTTGTTGACATCTTCCAACACTCCCTAATGATATGGTCAAATTCACATATTTCCAAAAGTTTCTGCTAATAGTATTTTAATTGTTTGCAAAACTATTTGAAGTCAAAGTAGATGTGTAGAAGACCTGAACTCATGAGTAGAGATACTGACATCATGCTGTATAAATGTATAATCCATGCTTGAGCCCTTATTTTAAGGCACTATACAGAGAACTTGAGCAATATTTTTTTTTCTTTAATAAAAAATGAGAGTATGTTGTAATTTCAATTTGACTGGCTTGTAAAGCCTCATCATGATTTTGGCAACATTGTCTTGAAACTATAAGGACTTATTTGAATAAATTTTTCTAGAAATACTTTTAAGAAAAAAAATAAGAAGAAAAAAAGAACATAAATTTTTTCATAAATTAAAATTAACTTTTCATTAGTTAATTATTAATTAATCTTTTCATGTCTTCTCATCTTTTAGAAAAAATATATGAGAAAGAGATTCTACAAATAAGTTAATGATTAAATAATAGAGAGTTCATTTTAGCTTATGATGAAATTTTTTTTTCTTTTTTCTTCTTAATTTTTTCTCTTAGCAGTATTTTTCAAAAAATGTATTCAAACATGTCCTAAATTGTTTTGGGTTTTATTTTAACTTTTCTTTTTATTGATTTTAGGCCTCTCGGGTTCACTTTACACTAGCCTTAGACATTGATTGATTTATTCTCTTTGGTTTGTCACTTTCAGGCAAATCCTCCAAAGTTGCATTCGAACCTCAAATTCATCAAGTTGTACAGAAGGCAAGCAAAGCTCATCTCAGAAGCTGAATATTATTTCGCAAATGTTGTGTCAACTAAGACATTTATAGTTGACTTGAATGCCAAATCACTTTCAATGGACGAAATCAAATTTGAGGAGAGCATGCAAGCAGCCAAATTAGCCAATAAAGTCACAATTGATTCATCCTCTACATGTCAAATGAGCCAGCAAGAGAATAACCATTGCAGTTGTTCAATGGAAATGCACAACAAACTTGATGATACTGGAGGTTAGTCTAACTTGTTTCCTTAATCCCCGGTTATTTTTGTTAGTATGTGTACAGTTAAGTTCATTTAAAAAAAATGATGGTTTCAACCTGTTTGAAAGAGCTTTCAAATAACAATTATTTTCTCAAATTAATCCATACCAACCATGCATAGACAGCCATTTTTGGATAAATATTTGGATACTTTTGTTTGTTTCACTCTGATAAAAAAAAAAAAAATCTTTCATTTGGTATTCTTATTCGATACATATCCCATATTGATATTCATAGATACTTCACCCTTACTTACCTATAAAGTATCTAAGTTTTTAAAATAAGTTAGGTTAAACTAGTTTTTTTGTTCTTTAATTTATGTTTTTGATTTAATTTTTGATCTTCTGGTTTATTTTAGGTTTAATTTTATTTTCTAATTTTTAAAATTGATTTAATTTGATCATCTAGTTTAAATTAATTTTAAAAATTAGAGGACCAAATTGAAAAAAAATGATTATAAAACCAAATTGAATCAATTTAAAAAAAAATTACAAGACTAACTTGAACCTCAATAATAAATTATATGATAAAAAAACTAATTTAACCAATAAGTTATAAAAATCTAATACAACCATATGTGAGACTTATACAGTTTTTAGCTAGTAAGCTTGCTTGTATAGGAAAAAAAATAAAATAAATTAAGAAGGTAAAACAAATTTAACTTCTCCTGTACGTTAAAATTAATTCATGCTACTCAAATTTTTAAAATATTCCTTCGTTTAACTTATTTAAGAAATGAGATTCATATGCTGATTTTAACTTATGCAAGAAAAGTTTGTTATTATTATATTTATTAATTTTTTCATCCCTTAACAAAATCACATTAACACCTTGCAGTTTTTCAAGTTTTGCAACATGGATCAAACTATCCTTACGTGGAAGCAAAGAGCAAAGAGCTAACAGTTGGAGATGTGGACATGTTATTAAGTGAGTACAAGGATTTAGTTGCTAAGTACACAATCCTGTGCAAAGCTATTAGTTTCCTTTCAACGTCAGAGAGAGAACCCCTCCTTCGTCATCTACAAAAGCAAGGAGCAGGAACTTTGCTTTCACAGAACTGTGGTATCAGCACAGACACAAATGATCCACACCCACACCAAGATAATTAATTAATTGGCAATAATTAACAATGCCCATGTGTGTGTATATATTTATGTAATTGTTTAGTAGTATATGAATCCCACTCTTCTAAAGTAAACTCACTGAAAATGATAAAATAAATAATTTTAATTGTCGTTGAAAAACTCAACGAATAATATTAAATACATAATGCATGATAAATCATCAATGAATTAGAATATCAATTATATTATTGATTTTTTTTATCAACATCTGATATTACTATTACTTTTTACTTTCTTTCTTGAGAGGAGTAAAATCTATCAATTAATATAACGGGGAAAGTTACATTACATGTGCATATTTTCCTCTAAGAATTTGTTGTGAAACAATCATTTTTGGTCTATTAATTGGACGTGTGATTTCATAGGCCGTTTAAGGTGGACTTGTAAAAATGGATACAAACAAAAGGACGACGTATATATTTAATGCTTTTCCGTTTACATGTATGAGAATTCGTATCAACGAACAACACAATTACATTATTATCAAAGGGTCTAATTCAATTGAATTGAATAGGTAGAATAGGTAGTATGTGTAAATTATTATAAACTTCATAATATTAAAGTTCAATTCTTATAAATAAAACAAAAATCAATTGCATTATTAACCGTTATACTCATCTGATGATGGACCAAAAATAAATAGCTATCGTGCATTATCAAGTAAGATTCTCTACAACAGGATTAGTTGTAATTTCCATTGAATAATCAGAAGAATTAATAAAGTGACTCATTATTGTTTGACTAGAATTGATTCTTTCATCCTCTACCATCGTTTCATGTGGATATAGAGAAGGCTTTGGAGTTTTTAGGCTCTGAATGTCTCTCCTTCAAGCATCTCCACTACTTTGTTCATAGAGGGTCGATCGTTGGGTTTTAATTGGATACACCAAAATGCAACTATGACCATCTTCTTTGCTAGTTCCTTTTCATCCTCTGTGACATCTTCCATTTCTATATCTTTCTGTTTTCCAAGTTGATCATAACTCCAAAATGGAAAGTCCAGTTGGCTTGAATGCTCTGCATGAGGATCTAGGTTTTTCCTCTTGCTTGTCATCTCCAACAAAAGCATCCCAAAGCTATAAACATCAGTCTTATGGGATATTCCTCCAATATTTTTATAAAACAATTCTGGAGCTATATATCCAATTGTCCCTCTTGCCATCGTCATAGTGACAATGCTATTATCTATTGGATATAACTTAGTCAACCCAAAGTCAGATACCTTTGGGGTGAATTTTTCATCGAGTAGGATGTTGGGCTTGATATCAAAATGCAAAATCTGCATTTCACACTCATGCATGGTGGAGATAAGCAATCCCACGAGCTACTCCTATTGATATATTATATATTTCTTCATAGCTTAAATGTATACATTCACCTTTGGAAAAAATAAATTTGTCAAGGGATCCCTTAGGCATGAATTGATAAACAAGAGCACGTTTGGAACTCTCAGCACAAAATCCAATTAGTCGTACTACATTCTGATTTCTGATGATGTATTCTTCCAATTGTTGCAACTTCAGTAATAAAGTCGTGTCCATTACCTTTTGATTTGCCCAACATTTTTATTGTCACAGAAGGCCAACTACACAACTTCCCCTTGAACAGCCGTAGCCTCCTTCCCCTAATTTGTCCTTGAAACCTCCGGCCATCTTCTTAATTTTTTTGTATGAGTATCCAATAGGCATCAAATTATTTTGTTCTAGATAATTTTCAATATTTTCATATATCGACAAATAATGTCTTTTTCGCCATTTGCATACTAGAAGTACAACAAACAATGGCACTCCGCACAAAAATTTGCCAACCCATAATATAATAATCAAAGTGGCAGTATCTGCAAGAAAAATGTACTTGAGTAAAGAGATAGTGTAATAAATAATCAGTTGACTACTTTGTTAATGTGAAATGTAATGAGTAAGGTATTTGTTTAGGTTATATTTGGTAAAATTATGTAAAATATTAGTTAAAAGTTGAAAAATTAGTTATTTGTTGAAAGCTAAAAGTTATTAAACTAGCTTATTAAATAATAAGTCTTTGATATAATTATTTATTAAATTAGCTTATGATAAAAATGAGCATGTTTACATGATTTTTTATACAAAATTTTATTTTATTATATGAAAAATGTTTTTTTTTATATAAAATCAATTATTTTAATTATATTTTGTCATATTGTACATTCCACTATTAATCTTAGATTATATCTTAAAATTAATGTTTAAACGAAGTTTAAAATGAAATTAAAAAAAACATTATAATTTTATTATATTGATTAGTGTGGTAATACCGTTGCATATTATTATTATAATTTTAATTTATCAATATCTTGAAGTACAATGATTAAATAATAAAATAAATAATATAAAAATTATAATAGTTAAAATAAATAAAGTAATATAAAAATATCCAATAACATAATACAAAGATAATAATAAAGACCTATAAGAAGAAGAAAATCTAACTTTGGCAAATATCAATCAATTTGGCTGTTAATGTTGGTGCATATAAGTCAATTTCCTCTTTAAAGTTAGTGTGCATCTAGGACCCAATTGACTGGTTGCAACCATCTTTACATGACAACCAACTTGAAAATCCTTTGCTTTTAAGTCACCAGCAATGGCGTATGAATAGCCACTGTCGATCGATGACGCAGGATGATGGGGAACAAGCATGCTCTTTCTCATCGCTGGTGCCAATTTGCTGCAGTGGAAACAGTTGCAGGATCACCGATAACGCTCTTCTCCTTCTCCACATGATTCCCAAGCTTTTCAGTGAGACTGAATGATTAAGACGGTAGATTTGTAAGCACCTTATATATTTTGTTTTGGTGCAAACGTATAAGCAAAGTTTTTAGTAGTATAATGATATTTTAAGGAAAATGATCCTTGGATATTCGTAGAGGATATGTAAGCACCTTGTTAAAAAAATAGTAAGGTGGGTATAGAATTTGAATGCTGCAAACAAAAATTGATATTAAAAACATTAAGACTTGGACTAAGCATTAGTTTTTCTATGGAAAATTGTGTAATGATACTATTTAAAATGCAGGTTTTGACTGAGAAACCGTGTTTTTTTTCCTCTTCTATCTATCTTGATCACTAGACTGATTGTAATAAACAAAAAATTATAACCATGTTATTGGTGAAATCTTTTTTTTCAAATGCACTTTTCATTAACCGAACCTGAGATTTTAAGGAAAACGAATCCAGTTTCACTTATCCCACTTAAAGTAAGGTTCCAGTGGATCAGAACTTTGATTGTGAAATTATTAGTTGTAGTTAAATGTGGACTTTACATGATCTTATCTAGAGTACAAATATAACACCTAACATTATTTTCACAAGCCAGCTCTGACCTATTGTTGCCACAACCTATTCGGTCGCCTTTTAATCGAATTGGATAAATAATTATGCTGGTGATTTTGCCACAGGAAGAAGAAGGACAATCATGCTCTTGCTCATTGGTAGAACAAATTTGCTGGACCAGAAACAAAAGAATCACCAATAATATTGCCAACATGATTCCCAGGCTATTTCTCATTGAAACTGACAAAGATGGTAGACTTGCACTTATATACATATACATATATATATATATATATATATATATATATACACACACATATATATATATATATATATATTTGTATAAATAAACAACGTATAAGCAACTTTTATTTTATTTTATTTTTTCTGGTGAAAGTATAAACAAAGGTTTGTGTTATTGTAACGATATTTTATGGAAAATGATATGCTTGGATATTCGTAGAGGATGTAAGCAGCTTTGTTAAAAAATAGTAAAATTTGAATGTTGCAAATTAAAAATGATATTATTAAAATCATGAAGACTTGGACTAAGCATATTATTTAATTTCCGTTTGGAAAATTGTGTGAGAAACGGCGTTTTTCTTCCCCCTTCTATCTGGATTCCTAGAGTGATTGTAATAAAACAAAATTTAAAAATTGTGTAATTAAACATTAATTTAAAGAAGCACCGAGCTTGATTCTCTAACATCACATTATTCTCTCAAAAGTTGCAATGGCAGAGTTTTGTGTGCTGCCTCCAAAGTTATTTCATATTATTGATCACGTTGCTGCTAATGCTCCTGTTTATTAGATTTCCCTTCGAAGTCGCAAAGGGGATGAAAGATGGATGTGGCTTTACCGGGTTTTGTCTATTTTGTACTGAAAAAAATAAGACCAAGCTTATGCTCCCTACAATAAAACTCCAAGTCAGTAAAATAAACTACCAATCTCAGGAAATTTTGTTGACTGACCAACAAGTTTCTGAAACTCAACAATTCTGTCAATCCTCTTTACCCATTTGAATCAGAAGAAACAAACTTGAGCTTCTTCAACTGTTCTTCAGCTGAGAAACAATTTGACTCCAAAAATTTCTAATTTTGGTCTAGCCAAATTGTGTTCCAAGAATCCTAGTTTGGTGTCTATGTCAGCCGCTAGGGGAACCTTGGGATACATTGCACCTGAAGTTTTCCCCAGGAACTTTGGTAATGTGTCTTATAAGTCTGATATTTATAGTTACGCAATGTTATTGCTAGAAATGGTTGGAGGAAGGAAGAATGTAGACATGTCATCTGCACATAATTTCCATGTTCTCTACCCAGATTGGATCCATGACTTGGTTAATGGAGATATACATATTCATGTTGAGGATGAAGGTGATGTTAAAATTGCACCGAAATTAGCAATTTTTGGACTTTGGCAGCCAGTAAACCGTCCATCCATAAAATCTGTCATAGGCGTGTTAGAATCTGGAGAGGAAGACTGGTTAACTGTGCCTCCTAATCCATTTCAATCAACAACATCCACCAATATTAGTGGAGTTGGAAAGCCATTCAAGAATGAGAGAGTTACAACTTTTACACTCACATAGATCTGTGTTTTATTGATTTAATTACTTTTTGCATAATGTTTTAGAGTCTTCAAGGTCCTTTTAGCAACATCTTTTGTTGCCTCTCAATGTTGTTTGTTAATATTATCATACACAATAAAAGCTTACACACATATTGCTCCTAAATAAAATAAAGAAAACGAAAACTTTTGTATATTTTTACATACAAAAATAAAACAAAATCTGCCTCGGCAAAATCATGTTTTGTTGCCATAAAGAATCAAAACAAAACTAAGTTCACTCCACTTGTGTTGAAATAAAGGAACTATATGGTTCGAATAAGAAATTCATGAACTACATATGGTTCATAAAAGAAATATTATGTCTTTTGCCAACCACTACATAATATTTGGTGTTGTTTCATGGGCAAATTATTCTTCCTTCATTTCTACGTACTGTGTGGAGACCCCGACTCTCAACGGAAATGTTTTTCATAATAATAATAAAACATCTAAATGAAAGAAATTGAAGAAAGGATGAGAAAAGAGAAACGAACTTGATGTTTGAAGTAAGAAAACACCAGTAACGCTTTTTAAAGACAGTAAAGTGATCCAGCTCAAGTTGTTTTGCCTTCCTTTCTACATATTGCGTTGGGAGAACCACTCTCCACAGCAACATTTATTCAATATAGCATTTAAGACTTATGCGTACAACAGGTATAAGAATTTAATGCAGTGTGGAAATTAATAAGTACAGATTTTATTACACGGATGAACCAAACATATTTTTATTGGTGAAAAATTTGTTAAAAATTAAAAAAGTGTTAGTAGGTTTATTAAATAGGAGGCTCCAAAAAAAAGGTTTATTAAATAGGGAGTAACATTCACATAATTCTGTGAAGTCCAATAAATTTAACTAATAGTAAAAATTGTATTAACAAGCGTGTTGCTAGAATGTTTCTAATGATTTTAAGATTTGAAGTGCGTTTTCTCAAAACATGTTCATTCGTAACTCTATTTCTTGATACTTTAATAGCAATTTTAGTAAATAAAATCAATAAAGTTAACATATGAAAATACACATATTTATTATTTTCATCATTAAATAATTTATATGAAATAACTTTCCTCAAAATCAAATATTATAAAGGTGTTTATACTTTCAATTACAGTGTGTATGTCAAAAGCTATACATTTATTAACTTTAGTAAAAGAAAAAATTGTAGTCAAAAGCTATGATATTTTATTATATTACTATAAATAATTATATTTTGTATTCTAAAAAAAGTATTAACATGATATAAAATAATGTTAATTTATATATCTATATAATACTACATTTATAACTGTACACTTTTGAGTTGTTTAGAGACATAAAACTCACTTCAATGAATTTTGTGTCTTTGAAAGAAATTAGGTTCTTATTATTGGCTTGAGAAATATAGGGTCTGTTTGGATGTAAGCTTCTTTAGATATACTTTTAAAAGAAGAAAGTAAAAAGAAAAAAATGAAATAAGCTTCTCCATAAACTAAAATGAGTTTTTTATTAACTAGTTTGTAGATATCATCTCATCTTTTAGATAAGTTATATTGATGAGCTTCTAAAAATTAGCTAATAAAGAATTTTTTTACTTATAAAAAAACTTATCTCATTTTTTTCTTTTTATTTTCTTCTTTTAAAAATGCTTTTAAAGAAACTTACCCAAACAGATCCATAGTGATTCTAAAAAAAATGTACAATTTTGATTAATTTGTGATTCATGTTGACATTTGCATTTATTCATGTAAAAGACAATCATGACAAGATTGAAATTAATTTTTTCCAATTTTGACTAAGAACATTGAACCACATTTAATTTCTCTTTCCTATCATTCTATACATATCAATCTTCACAATTAAATGAAAGTATTTTTAAAACCAATTTTCTTATAAAGTAACATGGATTTTTTTTTTGTTTTGGTACAAACCACATCTATCCTACCCATTAAGCAATTAAACTCGAGCCAAATAGACTCACAATAAGATATAAAAAAAAAAAATCTGAATGATTGAATATTAATTTGAGATAGTTGTATATATCAATACTCAAACTTGAAATCATTAGTTAATATATATTAACTATCTACTTTTTAATTTTGTAAATTGATTCACAAAATAATAACTATATCCAATTTTGACCTTTGAGTAGTAACTCGTCATCAAATCTATGTTGTAATTGATGTGTATTTGTGTTAGGCGCTGTAATTGATGTGTAATTGCGTTAGGCATGGATGATGATAAGATTAAAATAAAGATAACATTTATTTCATATATTTTTTTGGAACTAGGATATCTCAGTCAAGAACTATAGTCCAATTTCTCAATATACACGAATCCATTTAAAGAAATGATCTTTCTCAACCACAGCACAGCATTTTGGTATTTTTAGTTTAATATAATCTGATATCTCATTTTTTTTTAAATCTCAATTTTTTTATATTTTAACCAAAAAAAAGTATATCTAATTTTGATTAATCTATAAATCCTGACTTCTGAAATAATATGGTTACATACCAGCGACATATCTTTCACCACATCATATGATTTGTTGATGTGTCATATAAGACTTTCAGTTGTAGTAAAAGTAATGATGGAAAAGTTTGTCCAAATGCTTAATTTTTCTTGATTGCTAAATACACACTCAATTAAATGACACAATACAAAGAGATAATTAATAGTGTACAATTCGCACCAAAAAAATGAACCACGAAAAGTAGGATAGTAATTAGGTTTTGACGATTTAAACAAGGATAATAGATTATTAAGTAATAATATAACAAATTAGATACATGATATGCGATTAATCTTGTATTCTTGTATATATATGTACATACACAATCAACTCAACTTTATAATGGAAGCCACAATCCTTAACTTTAGTACTGCAGCTGTTCTATGATAAATAGCTTTTGTAACATCAAGAAATGGAGTCTGTAACTGTGCCCAAATCCAGTGTAGCAGGTTGATGTACTTTCATGATATACACCATATGTTCAAAGATTGATAGAATAATGCATCGTATTTACCTGCAGGCTTAGTCACTTGATCAGCCTTTCATTTCACAAACAAATTTCTATAGAAGCAGGCATCTACTGCGAGCTTTAATGGCAGCAAATGTGCCATTCACTCATCCAAAAGTTTTAAGAAAATTAAGATTCATGTTCAAGCAACCACCTCCACAGTGGAACTGACCCTCCTGTAATTCATCCACTCAGAAAAAAGTCAAAAATTAATATGCGTTTGAAAATGCTTATCGGTAGCTTATTATGACACAAGCACTTCTGTAAATGTTTTGAGAGAACCTATAAAATTAGCTTATGATGTGTCCATAAGCTATTTTCATCTTATTTCAATTAACTTGCTGGGAAAACTAAAAAAATAGCTCACAGTTTATATGAAAAGAAGTAAACCCTATATCCTCTTCAATTATAATAATAATAAAAATAAAAAATAAATAAAAAATCTTATACAATAGTGCTTATATGATAAGTACTTATTCACTAAGTGCTTAATTAAGCTGTTCACTCAAACGCACCCTTATTGTAGTGGAAACTCCTTCTGGAGAAGGTCCAAATTACGACTATCACAAGCTTCCAACATGTCATTCCTAGAAGCACAGCTGGAAAACAGGACGAGATAGAAGGTAAGTCTCGGAAATATAAAATAACAATTAATTTGAATTTTCACTCTCCCATGGATTGGCCTCAGTCCAATCCTGATCTACTTTTCTCTGTTAATATATATTCTAATATCATACCTCAATGAAATTCTCAAATATTGCCATGCATTCTCTGCTTTTGGATTCATGGCAAGTGCTCGAACATAATAACGAATGGACTCGACATACATACCCTGTAGGAAATGTGAACGGTATAGTAAATTAGTATTGTCATAACACAGTTAAGATATATACAACGTATAAAATTAAGAATGAACACCTGTTTTGATAAGTATATAAAAATGATCCTTCAGTGTTTCATGTCAAAAAAATAGCATTAAAGGCCTAATTGGAGCAACATTTGGTATTGAAACACTATTTTAACATTTATTATTGGAGAACCAATTCAACAATACTTGTAATTTTAGAAAATCAAATTGAGTACTTACTCTAAATTCAATACCAGATTAGTGTAAAAGCACCAATACTAAATTCAAATAAAGACATCAATGTTTCAGAGGTCAACAGTTGTCATTTCATAAACAATAAAACAGTACCATTCATCTAATCATTAGGATACCCTACCTGTACTAAAATTCACAAATTATCAACTGCGTTATAAAAAGGATTGATGAAGTTAAACACACAAGAAGTCACATCAAGTAGAAACAAATTCTGCTTATTCTAATTTCAAAAATTATGACTGACAAATTTATTACACAGATCACTAAAAGTTAACAAAATTTCACCTTATCAAGAAATTATCCAATGGGTTTTAGAATTCAAACTTTTATATGTACTAAAATTTAATTTTTCTCTACCAACTGTTTAGCTCTTTCAATTTTGAGATTGGTAGCTGGCATTAGAAGAATAGCAGCGACAAAAAACTTAGTAGTGTAAAAATAGCAAATTTGAGAAAGTCAATAAAAAATAGGAAGGTGAAAAATCAAGAGGTGAAAATTGGTATCTTTAGATAACTCTATCATTTCCGTTCCTCCATCTTTGACATCTGTTAGAGAATAGCAAGCAACTCTAGGGGAAATTTTGTTGTATTATGGATCCTATCAAAAAACTTATTCTTATTTCTCTTGTCAAACAGTGAAAATTTGGTATTTTCATCCTATCTTCCTCCTTTCCATTTCCTTCCTCGTTACACCCAAACAAATAAAAGGTATGATAGGAGTAGGAGGTAGGGGAAAGTGTATAATAGGAGGGTCAATTAGTAAATAAAAGTTAGTTAAGTTAGTTATAACTGATTATTAGTCAGTTATAACTAACTGTGGGGGTTAGAATTAGATATAAATAGCAGTTGGGTGGCTGGGAAAAGCACCAGAAATGTAATAGGAGGTTGTGATCCTCGAAATCACATTGTTACTGCTGTAATTGCTCTCTTCTTCAATAAAGATCATCTCTTTCTCAAGGCACACAACTGCAGCCTAAGCTTAACTTATCCAAAATACTTGCAATGTGTTATTATACCACACCAAAAAGAGTCACACCAAATAAGTTCCAATACATTGCATAGATGGATATCCTAATGTACTCCCACCAATGCTACAATGTACTGCTCTTGCTTTGGAGCAAACATTGAAATCCAGAACCAAATATCATATGAAGGTTGAATATTTCTACTGATGTAGCTGCCAAACACATATTACAGTTTAACACTTGCAGTAGCAGATACCACAAACATAGTAAAACCGAAATGTGACAGGAATGATTGGTGATTCTACTCCCAACTTGATATAAATAAGATAAAAGCTCAGCAGGGAACTGACCTGGTTTGCATAACTGATACCCATATTTGCCCAAGCACGAACATAATTAGGCTTCAAATCCAGTGCCTGAAATGATTATTGTTTTAGACAAAAGGTGAATTCCATCTAAGAGAGAATAGATTTAATTAAAAAATAGATTTGTATGTTTCCTCCAATAACATGATTTTACATTGCAATGATAGAAAAGGCAGTTAATTTAGACAGACTGAATTAGAGCATTTGAATGTCTTCTTCATATATTGCTACAATTTTTTTCTTTTTTCTTTTTTTTTTGTTACTTAGCAAAGGAAATATATAATACTCACTCATACAATTACAATTGGAAACATCTGTACGTGAAAATAAAATAAGAACTAGTGATATACATTATACCCTAACATAAGCTTTCACCAGGTTTTGAAAAGAGACATGACAAACTCCCTAACTTATAGTTCCATAAATGTCCCCTTCATGGTCACACATTTTATTTCTCAAAATCTTGATACATTAAGTTACATTTGAATGACATAATTACCTGTTGATAAGCCATTATTGCATCAGCACTTTGAACACTGTTTGCTTGTGTTGCACCCAGCTTGTTCCATAGAGAGTAATCCTGCGGCTTAAGTTTCAGTGCTCTTTCAAAAGATGCAATGGCTTTGTCATATTCTCTGGATAAGTTGTACATGACCCCTAGAACTATGTGGACATCTGCGTCGTCAGGTGAGAGTTCAGCTGCTTCATTGAATAACCTAGCAACCTGCAGAAAGAAAAATCAACCTTTCGAATTGCTAGATAGTATATTTAATACATGTTAAATATGGAAATAGATATCACTAGAAATCAGGGATGCAATCACTAAAATTTAGGGATTTGATACATTCTTATGTATTAATGACTGATTTTGTTGTACCCTAATATTTTTTTTTATCAGCTAATGTTAGTTATTAAATGTTAGTATTTTGGTTAGTGGAGGGATTCGAACCCATGACCTTTCCCTCCTTCTCTTCTTTTCCTTTTACCACCCAACCAACCTTATATCTCCGTACCCTTTTTTTATATCAGCAAAGATAATATAATATATATATATATATAATATTTTTTTTTTATCGGCCAATGTTAGTTGTTAAATGTTAGTGTTTTGGTTAGTGGAGGGATTCGAACCCACGACCTTTACCTCCTTCCCTTCTTTTCCTTTTACCACCCAACCAACCTTATATCTCTGTTGTACCCTTTTTTTTATCAGCAAAGATAATATCATATATATGATAAAGACGAGTACAAGTAGTACCGAAAAAGAAAAACACCCCGAGGGAGCCTACCAGAACTTTGGCAACCTAATACATTGTGACAACCCGAATTAAGGTGCCAAAGGTCAACCTAAGGGTAAGCTCACATGAGGCTAGAAAAAACTAAAAGGAACCACATAGAAAAACCTTCTAACAAAACCCATGTCTCATATGACTAGGCCAATGATAGAAGGGGATATTAAATCCTTTCTCCAAATTAGCTAACCAAGACCAGCAAAAAAATAAAGCATCTTCAAACAGCTTAGATCCATTGAAGTTTTCGTTATGGAAAACAATCCTATTATGGCGAAACCAAATGCTCCATGTCAATGCTATCCACCAAACATACCACCTCTGGATTTTAAGGCCACTAACATTACAGTAACAGTGTTGAAGGAAGTGATCAATAGGGGTAACCCCTAATATGTGATTATAAATAAGATGCATGTATGGACATATACAACATACAACATTCAGATATATTTTTTCTATAATCTATATATTATGCTTTAAATAGTTTATTATATTTTTCATTCCAGTTATTCTATAGTTTATTATATTTTATGTTATGTTTTACATTAAAAATAAAATTAAAAAAGAATTTAAATTGGGATCAAATTGAAGCCCAACAAATCAAACCAGAAAAAGAGAAAATAGAGAAAAATGATTGGCCCAATTCCCTTGAAATCCTAGGAACCATCAGCCTCTTTGATAAGTGTCGGGTGCCACCACTGTTGTGAAAGTGCAAATGCAACCCTAATTCCCTATGGTAGATGATAGAGAACATAGATGGAGGATTACTGGAAGATCGGTGGCAACAAGAGGGATGAGACTAAGGCTGTCCGACAACAGCACGAGTCGCGGCACCCTGCCCGGCAATGGTGCAAATAGACCATAGTTTTAAATAGCGGGTAGCAGCTGGTAGCGGCTGACCCCAAAAATGCTAAAGCGGTAAAGCGGGTAGCGGTAACGCCGCTATTGTGAAGTGCATAAAATTACTTATAATAAATTATACCACATATATAAATGCTATAAGATAAGAAATCACCCAAAATAAAAGGAAATGAGGGATGAAAAGTATAACACAAGTTCAATTTTTAATTTAAAAAAATGATCAAGAAGGAGTAAAAAAAGCAAAAAGGGGGGGTACAGGTAGCAAGATGGTACCTGTAGCCCAAATTAATGTAACCTAATTATATAACCTACGAACTTGCGCCTCCCTTCTCCATTTTCGCTTTCTGTACTGCAGCACTGCAGCTGCGGCTGCTGCGCCTGTTGGAGGAGGAGTGCGACGTCGGAGGAGGAGGATGCCGGCGGTGAGGCTTCGCCTGAGTCCATGGCACGAGGGAGTGCGACGTCGGAGGACATTAACGGCGAGGAGTTGGCGCTGTTGAAGAAGCAGGAGTCGATGGTGTAGTTGCCGTTGTGGAAGGTGTGAAGCTTGCTTCCAGTCCTTCAATGGCGGTCACCCTCGGGTTGCAGAGGATTGCGAGGATTGAGCCTCGTGCGGTGCCGTTTCGTGGTAACGGAAGCGTGAAGGACTGCGTTTTGGTGGAGCAGCGCGATAGCGCCGCAAGAGCTACCCCACCGCACCGCCGCCACCGGCCGCTACCGGAAACCGTCGCGTTGCAGCACGGAAGTAGCGGCTGGGTGCCGCAACCCGCGAACGATGCGTGATAGCGCACTATAGCGCTGCTTTTTTAATCTATGAAATAGACCACAAAACCCGCAAAACGCCAACCCATTTTTTCTGTCACTTCCTACTCGAATGGGAATGTTGATCCCACAATTGAGCAAAGTTTAGGAGACAGGACTAGGATTATTGTCTACACAAAAGACCCAAAACAACTGCTAAGACAGCACACCTCCACAAGGCTTTTCAAATACATTTGTATGTCAATTAAAAATTATAACGTGTTGTGCATGAGGTTTTTACTGTCCCCACTATATGAAATAATTCTTTACACAATCCCCACTATAAGTGATCAATCCACTTACATCAGCATAGTACAAAGAATCAGCCATCTCAGGCGGGGCAAGTGTTCCATATTTTGGGTGATGGCGCAACCATCCATATAGATACTTCAGAGCAGCTGTTTGCTCCAGTTCTGCAAATATTAGGAGATAACTTAATATTTTATATCTAGGAATACAATGTTTACAAGTCATTTGCATCAATGCTTTACAAATTCAGCAAAACAGAAGACATGTACAAACTGGAGTATAAGAATCCTTCCAAATCAGGTAAATACAAAGTAAAGTAAAAGTATATTAGCTTCTTTAAAGAGCTCTCCAACCTCTACAATTTTCGTCAAAGAAAAACTCCAAAAATATGGGTAGGAACATACAAATGAAATTAATTCAAGCTAGCATCAACGCTTGATGTGAGAAATGATCTTTAAGCTAATTTGCTATTATCATTTATGTCATTCATCCAGGCAATGAATCAGAAGCAATCACTTACCATTTGTATGACTAACACCAAGAGCAAGAAGCACTTCCAGGTTTGTTGGGTCAGCCTCCTGTGCACGCATCATTGCTGCAATAGCCTGTGTAAGTTTAAGAAGTTTTAGAACAGTTAAATTCTAAAGTAAACATTCAAAAATACAAAGCAATGGATAGATCAATGCAAATCATGGTTAAGTTAAGTACTGACACTTAGACTATAAAGTAAGGGACAAGGAAGAAGAAACTGTCAGCTTTTTACCAAATAGTCAATATAAAATTACATGAAGTGGCAGCAGAAAATGTACATGGAGGATTTGGATAGCGAGTTTATATTAAAAAAGGCCTTAGAGGCATAAAAGCAGTCAAAAATAGGTCACAGAATAATAAGATTTCTATTTAATTACACCTAAATGCATTTTACCACTTATGTTATGAAAATACCCATTTTATATTATTATTGGTATATATGAAATGGCATATACAAATATACCATTCAGTGAACCATTTTTTTCCAAATGAAAGTGGAAGCATAAACTGTGTACTATATATCCAGAACTATCATTTGATGGTTTCGGCAAAGAAGCAAATTTGAATTGCATAATTCATTGAACAGCAATACCATATCTGCCATAGACTGTTGACATACAAATACAAACGAATAGATAAATAGAATTGTTAGTTCAGTATAATATTTTGTATGGTTCCAGCAAATTGCAGCTACACAATAATGTCATTGCAGACGACACAAATAGGGGTGATTATCATCAATAAGGCATAACTAACCTGTTGATCATCATCATTCTCTGCATGTGCTATTCCAAGCAGTCTCCACCCTTCAGCATTCTCAGGGTTTTTTAGGACTTCAGCTTCCAATGCTAGAACTGCTTCACTTAAAAGTCCTTTTCTGAATAGATCTTGGCCTTCTTTTAGCGGATTTGGATGACCAACATAAGGATTTAAATCTGAAAAGACATACACACCCCTCGAACTGTCTAACTGCTGCTTGGCAGCCACTTGCTCATTTAGGAACCTTCATATAACCCCCAAAAGAGATTTTGATTAATAACGGAATAATCTCCTCAATGGCATGTAATATATTCAAGTCTAAAGCGACAAATATAGGCACACCCGAAGCACAAGGACAAAAAATAAAAACAATAGTAAAGGAACAAGAACAACCACCTTTTAATGTTAGCAAAAGAATAATTGTCCTATGGTTACTAAACACATACATAACTGCCATACAACACATCAAATAACTGTCTTATTAATCTCATATATCCTCTCATTATTTCACTCCTGCTATGCTGTATGTATAGACATAGAATAGAAACAGCTGTCCTAGACTCCAAGTTTTGATTTTTCACATTGTCTGAAATCTAAATGCCATGTCAATTTATAATAAGATTAAGGGCAAAGAAAAATATATGCTTAGTATATAAATTTCCAAGGGCAATTGTGGCATTCTCTTGCTTCAATATAAAAACATTATGAAAAGGGAATCAAGAGTGGTTAAGACATTTCTCTTAAAAAGGAAAAGGTGTTCTTTGTCAATCTATCTGATAAATAGTTCTGTGTTGAAAAAATAAAAATAAACAATCGCAATTCAGTCTGTAAGAAAGTTTGACTTACTCATCATACGCTTGTGCCCAACTATCAGAAGTGCTATCACCTAAGGCTCCTTCACCAAACTGCTGACCAAATTCATCTGCCCAATCATTAACATTCAACTTTGAGAATTCATTAACCCACTGATCATCAACGGCATCATGTTGTCGTCCTTCACTTGTAAATTCATTCGCCCACTGATCAGGTCCATGATAAACCTTGAATCCACAAGTGAGAATTCAAAAATTTGAGAAAAAGGGCTTGTCAATTAATTAATCCCAACTTGCTATGCACATTCATGATTTCATTACTTTGTATTTAAATTTAAAATAAAATCGAGTCAAAATTAATCAACTGTGAGATGTATCACATTCCATGAGTAAAAGAGTGGCCTAGTGCATGAAGATCCCATTATTTTCTTCCTTCTGTTCAGCAGTATTTTAATATTCCCTTGACCTGAACTTTCCCTCTCTTTTTTCTAATATTCATTTTTATTCTATAATGCACCTAAAATAAAGTAAAGCTATGTCATTTAGCAGTTATTACATAAGTATAAATACTTTGGAGTTTAAGAGAAGTGTTTCATATCACAATCATTCAGTGCTTTTTCAAAAAGCTCCCCTATTTTCACTTAGTTTTATAACTGAATATATGGTTAACTGTAACCAAAAACTACTTCTTGATATATCTTAGTTTTATAACTGAATATATGCCAGTCAATAATATAAAACACCTGCAAAATAATATGGTTCCAAGCTCATTGGAGATACCTTATCATTTAAAAATTCTCCAGCCCATGCATGACCATGATTATATTGCTGATTGTATTCTGTTGCCCAATCTCCAGTTGCAGGTAATGCATTCTCTTTAACTTGATTGTCATCAATAATCAACTCACCACGGCTCATCTTTGACACAAATTGAAGGAATTTTGAGTTCTGCACACCACCAAAGCATGTTACTGAATTTTTCTTTTATTTCAAGGAGGAAAGAAATGCAACAAGATAATAAAATATTCTTCATAACAAGGGCACAAGAAAAATATAACAAAATAAAATAAAATAATGCAAGGTATCAACTCAACACTACCCAGTTCCTTTAAAAAACAATAATGAAAACCCCAGACAACCATTAGCTTTAACACGAAAGGAGACCAAGAACACTATTCTATGTCAAAGAATTCATGATAGCTGAGATACCATCTCAAAACTCAAGCATTACATTCCATCCTTAAACATCAAATATCAGCATATCAATGGAATACTATTCCCATCAATTTACTCCTGCTAAAAATATTAAAAAAATTCAAAAAAAAAAAATCAAGAATAATTCTCCAGCATCTGGCATTATAAAATCAATGAGGAATTACTGTAAATGTTAACATAGTAATTCCTAACACTCATGTTGCCCTATGTGACTTAGAGTCATGTCATGAATCATATTATTTTCACAAGCACCAAGTGATCTTCCCCTCCTGTAAATATTAGCACTACCACTAGTCCACTACTGAATAAATTGAATATAGTTAATAAATCAAATACATTTTAATGTAATATAGATAAAATTTGTGCAAGACCTAAAATTTGTGTCTTGAGCACATGAAATTCAGGCTTAAGAACATAATAACCATACGTCTCAAAGTTGTCAAATTCTTCACACAAGTAGATAATTTAGCTAAATTCAATATCTATCCACAATATTCACTTACAAGATTCACTGGTCATATTCTTAAGTTTGGAAGAGTAAACAATTCTTGATTAGGGGATTAATGTACAAATATTTCTCCCAAATTTCACATTTTATTTATCAAACAAAACAGTACACACAGAAAAAACAAATATAGTAAAGAAAGGGTGACTAAATTAACAAAAAGTCAAAAATTAATGAACTTCTATCTATTTGATATCTCATTTGAAGTACTGGAATGAAATTATTTACATGCTGGTTATATAAAAATATAGAAGTCACGTAAAGCAGAGAAACCTGAAATTTAGGGTCACCATTTTGGGCCAACGTGTTTGCAAGCATACGAGTCTGCTCCATTGCAGCAAAGTTTGACATGTTCATACCTCGCATTTGATCTACTGATGACAATTGGGACTGCAAAAATAAATAGGAAGAGAAAATAATCTTTATAAAAAAAAAGATAAAATGAATTTCAAATAATAATTTATACCGAGGTACATTGAGAAATTGATTATCTACAAGTACCAGTATAATCCAAACCTACTGATACCAACATCAAGACCAGCATAGAAACAATTGCATCAAAGATATATTGTATGAAACAAGAAATGATGCCTCCCTCCATTTTGAGTTATATGTTCTTTCATGATCTGTTTATTTGGGTTCTATTTATTTGGGATGTTCTGATTGAAATTAAAATAATCTCAAAACAGAAAAGAAATCAAACAGTCAGATATATGACATTCCTCAAATGACTCTTTCCTCCTGATATGTGTGCTATACACAGGTGATGGATGCCAACATCAAGACCAATGAAGAAACAGGGCATTGCATCAAAGTTCAGAAAATTATATGGAAGCGAAGCCTATCGACAAAGAAAAAAGGCAGGGACTGTGAAAACTAAATTTTAGAGGAATAGACCTACAATGGTAGAAAAGGCTGTAGAAGCAATGTCGTAGTCCAGGAAAATCTAAAATTAGAACTTTTTTTTTTCTGACAGAGTCTAAAATTAGAACTTGGGAGTGAAGCTAAGGAAGCAATTTCCACTGACTAATTATATGATGAACTTGTTTCAGAGATTCATGGATTGACCAAAAATAGGTACTGCAGGTCTAACACTATTCAAAATTCAGAGTTTACACAACTTTGAAACAGAAAGATGAGACTAAACCTACAATGTTTGCTTTAGCAGTCAGTTCAGTATAACAAGTCTCCTCAATAAAGTTCAAGGATCTCAATTTCACATTAATAGACACAATACTAAATTAATTTGCATATTAAAAAGAGTAAGTAACTTCAAATTATAGCGAGAAATAGAAAAGTAAAGATTTCTCACATGTTCAAATTCAGACACCCAACCATTTGCACCATACTGTTGCTCAAATGAGTTAGCCCATGAATCGGGATTATCATATTTCTCCCTTTGTTGACTAAACTCAGAAATCCACCCGTCTGGAGCAGGAGGACCAAGTCTCAGGTTGCCTTGAGACTCATTCCAGTAATCCTCAAGCTCCCGAAATCTTTCAGGCATAGGTCCCTTACCACGGACACTGCTGTCAATATCTAGAGAGCATAGAAGTGCATTTAACTGAAAAGTAGTTACATGTGATGAGTTCGGAGTCAAGCTATCAAGCAAAAAGAATATAGGCAAAGACAACATTTAATTTGAGGACAATGTACCAAAATATCTGGTAGAAATCATTATTGATCACATGTATATTGAACACATCATCACTCCATATGCTTTATAAAAGGAAAGGCTGGCATACTCTAGAGTAAGAGCTTCTCAAATTTCTGAGTAAAATTTTGGTGAAGGTAAAACTTGAGAAGTGATGCTAATAGACCTTTGACTCAGTAAAATAAAAGGTCAGCCAAAATGCTTGAAGAAACAGCTACAGTACAGGAGCAACTCCCAAGCCGTCTAATCCAGGTTTAATTTGCAGCCAAAATATAATATTTAAAATCATTTTAACAAATCTTGAAGGAAGATTACATGGGAAGAACCTCTTGTGCAATCACACCAGAGCCAAGGTGAACACCCTTGCACCTAATCAGTAATCCCAATTGAACTTAAATCTCTAATACACAAGCAACTAAATTGTTTGTTACTCTTTTCCCTCAATGACCAATTCATATTTTAGAACACTGTGTTCATATGCATGCAATAAACTAAACTATGTGAGACCATATGAAGGCTTCCATCAATTTCCTTACTTGGGCATCAATAAATTCTTCGCTTTTATCCGCAAAGAGATGCCTGGCCATTATGCTGCTGCGGTCACGTATGCATTGTTTATCACCTTCAGATAAACCCAACATCGGAAGTGGAGCAGGATGAAAAGGCACTCCACCACGGCTGCTATCAAGAAACGAATGCAAAAAGTTCGATAGAACTCTCTGCGGTGTCCCTGCAGAGATAACAACATCAACTCCACACCTCTTCTTCTATGTTCATTATTTTGAAGCATCCAAAACACATAATTGAGTCCACAGCACAAATGCCACTAATTACAGCACTTCAACTGAATCCCACAAAAGGGACAAACAGAAAACACTATAAACAACAACCACCATGGCAAGTCAAAAGAGTATGATTGTTTTCTATTAAGAGTTGTTTGGTTTGATAAAATATTTTCTGTTTTTATTTTATGTTTTCCAAAGTTTACTCAGGAAAAGGAAGACAAAAAGTAAAAAAAAGAAAACGCTAAAAAATTGTTTTCACTTATTCTTGTACAAGAGGAACGGCAACACAAACTCTACTGTTGGTTGAAATTTGTTGAAAATCACAAAACTGTGTAGGCCACACTCTTTATTTAATGAAACATACTCATGATTTTATAGTTTTCACTAAATTTTAACCTATAAGAGAGATTGTGTTAGGAGAAGCGTGTTGCTAACACTCCTCCTTGGTACAAAGTACAAACTTTTGAAAACAGAAAACATTTTTCTCATACCAAACAACCCCTAAACCAATCCAAACACAACCTACCATCCAACTGCGGCTGTTGAATCCCCGGTGGCAGTTGGCGCATTTGGGCAGCTGCCCCATCACGCTGTATCTCATCCCACGTCTCCTCAAGGCCAGTGGTGCCACGGAACCTATGCAAAAACTCCGAAGCCTGTGGTTCCGTAAAAAAAAAACAGTCACTTGGATTACTCAATAAGAAGTATCATAACAATAGGAGATATAAGGTTGGTCTAGTGGTAAAGCGAGAAGGGAAGGACAGAGAGAGGTCGTGGGTTCGAATCCCCCACTAACAAAAACTAGCAATCCTAACAACTAACATTTGCCAATTAAAAAAAGAAGTAACCAAACAATCAATCACAGACACAAAAAAAATCCGAACCAAACAGAACCTGGGAGTTTGAATTCAATAGAGGCTTATCGAATTCGGAGCCGGGAAGCTGATTGGCGGGGAGAGTTGTGGAGTAAAATTGGGAAGCAGGGTCAGTAGGAGTGGATGTGGGAATCTCCTTCAGCCTCTCCTGTTGTGAGCAAAATAAAATGAGAAATTAGTGAGTGATGAGTGAATAAATGAATGAAATTAGAGAGTAAAATAAAGAAAAAAGGGAAGAGAGGGTGTAAGAAACCTGAGTTTTGGAAGAAGAGCCAACAAGGGCGTTGGCGAGGGAAGCGAGAGGGTTTGAGGAAGAAGAAGAAGAGTCGCCACATGCCGCGGCACCAGAAACGAGGTCGCGCATCGCCATGGTTGCCACCAAACTTTTGAACTACTATTCTTCTTCGAATTGGAATGGCGGTGGCTGTTTTGTTTCTTTGCTTTGGTCTGTCTCTGTCCTTCTTCCCCTCCACCGGTACCCTCTTTTGGGCTGTTTTATTATCTCTATGTGCGTGCCTATCTTCTTGTCATTTTCTTCCCCCTTTTTTTTTTTACAACTTTTAATTGTTAATAAGGAATGGGATTAGGAATTTAGGATTGGATTAAAACTTAATTATATAAATTATATTATAATTAAATTTTATATTTATAATAAATTAATATTTTTTAATATATGTAAATTATATTTTAGGTTTATAATAAATAATTTAAATTATGATATAAGGTTATTTAGTTATTGATAAAAAAAATTAAAAGGTATTGAAATTTATTTTAGAGATAAAAGAGGATAAATTGAAAAAGATATTTAAGAAAAGTAAATATATGAGTAAGAACAACCATTGCAAAAGGATCCAACATTTTGTACCATATACAACCTCACATGTTGTCATATCTTTTGTTCGAGAAATAAATGTTATTGTAAACAAACTCTACCAAATGTAAGTACCTCCAAACTTTTTTTTTCCAAAACATAAGCCCTAAGAATTTCTTCTACGATTTGGATCCCCTCACTCTTTGACCATCTAAGTAAGGATGGTAAGCTATGTTAAAATTGAGCTTGGTACCTAAGGCTTGGTGAAATGCTTTTCAAAAAAGGTAAATCTAGAATCCTTATTTGAATTTTTGTTAATTGACATTTCATACAACCTCACAGTCTCTTAAAGATAAACCTTGGACAACTTCTCTAAAAAGAAAATGGTCTAGATAAGTGTCAGACTTAATGAGTATATACATTATCACATAAACAACATCACTTCTTACCTGGTCTAGAGTAGACCTATGGCAAAGCCTTGGAAACACTCCCCCACTTCCACTTCAAAAGTCTTAGGGATTGTAGGAAGTTAGATGGTTTTTGATGCTTAACTTTGACTTGTTAACAATTCAAGCACTTGGATACAAACCTCATTATGTCCTTCTTCACCCTTAACCACCAAAACATATCCTTTTGAGATCTTGGTACATGTTGGTGGCTTTAAGATGTATCATGGATCCACTAAGTTTCTTAGTTGATCATATGTAGGGATCATCCAAACCAAGTTGCAAATATAATCAGCATAAAAAGTTGATGCAAGATACATGTTCCCAAAAGAACAAAAAAAGAAAAAAAATGAACCCATTTTATTTAGATTTGCAAGCTTCTCAAGTTCACTTCATGTTTTAACTTTTAAAGTTGCAAGTTATAGTTGAGAAAAGAAAAGAAAATGAGTATTTTTTTCTCGTGTAGGCATAGTAGTGTTGTGCATTTAAGTTTTAACATTTGTCACACATTCACAATACTCACTTACAAATTATCACTTATGTTAATTCAATTAATTATTATTAATTTATTATACTATGTAATATTCTATATATTTATTTGTTTATATAATAATTGGTCCAATCAGGCATGAGCCTAATTGGCCCACTGAGTCAAGCAAAAAAGGATCATTTATATCTAAGTTGCCTAATTAGCCAAGCCTATTTTACCAAATCTAATCTTGACACCTTACAAATGATGTCTTCACATCTTATAGGGTAAAAACAACATTTGCTAGCTCAAGGTCATAGATAAGGTAACTCTCCTAATGTGGTCTTAATTGTTTAGAGGCATATGCCACAACCTTTTTTTGTCTTGCATCAGAACACATTGGAACCGCTTATTAGAGGGATTACTATAAACCTCAAAACTCCCTAATGCTTCAAGAATAACTAGCATTGGTGTAGAAGTCAACCTCTCTTTGACTTCCTGGAAGCTTCTCTCACATCTTTTATATAAAACATATCGTTGTCCCTCCAATCACTCTGATTAAAGGTAAGGTTAGCTGAGAAAAAATCATTGGTGAATCTCCTATGATAACATGCTAAACCTATGAAACTCTTAATGTTGGTTATGATCTTTGGTCTTTCCCAACTCAACCTTGATGGGATCTACAACAATCCCTTTTTGGGATATCACATGTCCCAAGAAGTTCATCTCTCTTAGCATAAATAAAAATTCTTTACAATTATTTTTTTGAGTTTATTCAGTCATTTGTATTTTGAGCATTAGTGCATTTTGCCAATAATCACTCAGATCTGATAAGCTATCATTCTAAGTGGACTATCTACCTACAAAACAAAGAAATTTAAGCATTTGGATAAATGAATTCCTCGACAAGTGATCCTAATGTACTTGAATAGAAGTAATCAATATACTAAAATGAATAATGCAACATAATAATCTTTTTATTTAAACTATTTTGATGTTTTATTTGTATCATTAAAACATAAAGACTTTAAATCATCCTTTGATCTAACAATCAATTTGTCATTGACATTTTTTGTTATAGGAGGTAAGACAGAAAAAAAAAAAAAAAAAACTAAAAATGAGGAGTCACACCCATGACATCCGCTAACAAGAAGTGATCCATGCCTTTGGGAGCTTCATCAAGTAGAGCTAGTAGATCCATATAAGTTGCACCCATTTTAGCAAGGAAATAAATCTTGTCACAACCATAATCTGCATTGTCTCATTTGCTGCTTTATGCTTTTTTCATGCCTTTTGATGCAAAAGTTTATTGTTTTCTATCTCTGTCTTTTCTGATGAAGGACAAAGCACTCGAATCTTCTCAGATGAGCTTCTAAATTTACAAGTTACCATTCTTCATGCCCTATCTTCCATTAGGATAAAGTGGTTAAAACACTTGAACAGAAAAATTACTTGATAAATAATTCATACCTTATTATATTAATCATGTTACGATGAATAGTTCAACATTATTATTCCTTTTATGTATTTAAACATAAGAGTTTTAGATCGTCCTTTTGTAATTGAATTAAATGATAGCATAAATAACTTTTATATTTGTTTAGTTAAGTATATATTTAATATAAAATGTTCACTAATTTTATTAATTATTAATCTTTATTATAGTACTGACTAGTCAACTTTATATTGTGAGTATATATATTATTTATTCGTAAACAGAACCTTATTTTAGAGTAAAAATGAAATACATTCTTATTTAATGGAATACTTTTTTTTTTAAAAAAAGAATGGAGTATTTTTTGTTTTGAACATTAAAGACGTGTTTTGTATCAAAATAAATAATTTTTACTGTTGTATAATTTAATTTTGTTAATCATAATTAAAAATAACAATACAGATATTGATTTTTTTATTATATCTTTAGTTTTATTTATATGAATAAATGTATAAATCCCATTCACATATGAAGCAATGATGTCGAAAAGGTTTGGTAGAGTATTATTGAAATACGGAAGGTTATATCATAGTGAGCCATTCGTTTTAAAGGATGGGGATTGATGGGGCCCACACCTATCACTATTCTATCATCTCATCGGTGGAGATTTCTATCGCTAAAGCCTGTAAATAAATAAATAAATAAAAGAAAAAAAGGGTTTTGTTTTCGTTTTGTTCTTTTTCATCCAAAATCTCACACTTCCTCTTCCTCTCTCATTCAGATTCAGGTTCGAACTCTACTCTCTCTCGCCGTTTAGGTTTTTCTCTCAAAATTTTGAAACCCCGATTTTTTCTCAATTCGAATCTGCGATTCATCGTAACCTAAATTACTAAATAGTTATATTATCTCTCTGCGTTTCTTTCAGCAATTTTCTATTTTCTCCTCTCATGGCTTCAGATTCCCAAAAGGATTTCCCTGCTGGTATGTGCAATCTTCTTCTCTAGATTTAATAATAATCAGAATAATGATAATTGCGTTATTGTTATTTGTTGGATTATTTTTCCCATCTTGTGAAAATTCAACGCGGTTTATTTGATTTATTTTGCTTAGTTTTCCTTACTGGAGTTATTGAAAAACTAAGCGGTTTTTTGCCTTAAAAAAACAGTCTTTGCCACAAGGGTACTTCAATTTTGATCTCAATTGATGGTTATTTATCACTTTATAGAAGATGTCTTGTGCTTGTTGAATCGAAGTTACGACACGAGTTTGGTGTTTTCAAGTTACATAATTTCCCTCATGTATGAATTATAACTGTGTTTATATTAATTAATATCTATATTTATATATGATGAAGTATGGATATAGAAGGGTGGATTGTTATTGTGGACGATTTGGAAGATATAATTGGGGGCATGTATGGTTGGGTTCCATTTGTATACTTGGTTTAATATATGAATACTAAGAGTAGCACTTGTGCCCCTTAGCCTTTACTTTGGGTGTACTGGACGTACCTTCCTTTTTTCTTTTCCTTCTTTTTGTTTTTTTGAAGTTCAATAATCTCAGAATAAATTTATTTGTTTATTTATTCGCCTGAATTTATAACTTTGCTACTTCCTCGTTATTTTCGTTCCATCTTTCATATAATCAGAACCATAAGGGGGGAATTGCTTTACACTTTGTGGTTCCTCCTAATTCCTTCCATCTCATTTGCTTCTGGCAAAAAAGTTTTCATTTGTGTGTAGGCATGACGAAGAGTAAGAGATAGTGTCCTGGCACTTTGAAGTTGCACTATTCTATTAAGTACTTGTTGTATGAAGTTTTGCTTAATGAATTCTTACAAAAATACTAGTGTTGCGCACTTATCATTATGGGTAAATTTGTATTATACTATATTGCCTTGAACTCATGATTTTGGAATCGGCACGGACCCTTTTGCTTGTAGAACAAGCCATTATTTGAAGGTTCTGTTTTGTTATCTGCCTTTTGGTTTGTTTGACTTATTCCTAATTTATTTTGTTTTACTTTTGTCCCCATCATTTATATTTCTTCTTCTTTTAGTGCTAGCAATTAGCATAGCTGCTATAGTTTCTTGAATCTTTAAAGTACGTTAGTTTTCACATGTTGAGATTTTCTTAGATGACAAAGCTGGAACAGAAGAGAATAAAACATCCAAAGATGAGACTTCATCTAAAGATTCTCCAGCAGCACAAAGAGCTACAGCTACTTCTGGACCTGGACCTGCAACTGGGTTTCCAGGAAACCCTTTTGATTTCTCAGCAATGTCTGGTCTGCTCAATGTAAATCATTATCTTTGTTTTCTTATTTGTATTACATGTGTGTTGTCTGTTGTATTTATTGATGATTAGGCCATGTTAATTGTTAATGACATTGAGTATTTTTGCATGCATTTTATGAGCATGTACCATCTTATAGATTTGTTGTTCTTACAAATGCTTGTTTTTACTAGTCTTTGTGGGGTTTTGGAGCCTGTGGTTGGACAATGATGCTGAGATTTGTAAGGGGAAAAAAACTATTTAGAAATTTTTTAGAGTTCTTTTCACTGTTGACAGTGAGACTTTTCCAGAGTTGTATTTGTCTTTTTCTTCAAAGCTTTCCCGAGTATGAGAGTAGAGGAATGAGCATTTTGTGGTGGTTGTGGATTTGTATAGGAATAATATTTTGATTGATAGTTTCATTTCTTATAACTTCTATCTTTGAATTAATCTTTTACGGCTTTTATTTGGAATCTATGGAATAATTTAAATTAGGAGAAGGCGAGAAGCATTTAATTGGTTTTGAGCTCTTTGTATGGTTTGGCCTGAGTCCTCCCTTTTTTGTTTTTCACTCTCGAGGGAATTTTTTTGGTCAGATGTTTGGAGTCGGCTCTCAATTTCTATTCTATATTAATATTTCTTCATATAGGCATACTAATGCTTACATGTGAAATGCATAGGATCCAAGTATCAAGGAATTGGCTGAACAGATAGCAAAAGATCCATCGTTCAATCAGATGGCTGAGCAGCTTCAGAAAACTTTTCAAGGAGCTCCACAGGATGCTATCCCTAGCTTTGATAATCAACAATATTTTTCAACCATGCAACAGGTTATGCAGAATCCAAACTTCATGACCATGGCTGAGCGCCTGGGTAATGCATTGATGCAGGTCACTATTTTGCCAATTTCTCCCTTATATTTTTGTTTCATGAAATTTCTACTGGTTAATAGAATATAGGTGCTGTATATCACAGGATCCGTCTATGTCTGCCATGCTTGAAAGTTTTTCTAATCCATCAAATAAAGACCAGCTTGAAGAAAGAATGGCACGCATCAAGGAGGATCCGTCTCTGAAACATATTTTGGAGGAGATAGAGACTGGTGGTCCTGCTGCTATGATGAGGTTTAGAAGCTATTTTTTTAAAAAAAAATTCTTTTACTGTTTTGACATTTCCATATTTCCCCCATAATATTTATGTCAAGAGCTTTTTAAGTGATTCTTTTTATTTCAGGTACTGGAATGATGAGGAGGTTTTGCGGAAGTTGGGACAAGCCATGGGTCTTGCCAATTCTGGAGATGCAGGTGCCTCTGCTGAAAATTCTGGGGCAGATGAGACCGAAGATTTGGGAAATGAAGATGAATCAATTGTTCATCATACTGCTAGTGTTGGTGATGTGGAGGTGTGATATAGCACTATTTTTCTACATGCTTATGCTCTTAAATCGTTTCCTTTTTTGAAAGAAATCATGAGTTTTACTCTATGATTGAAGACTTGAAGTTATTCCAATGAAACAATGAAAGACAATGTGTAGTTATGCTTGTGCATGCCACTTTTTTAGGTAGAAGGTGCTGGTGTGGGTCACACAAATTAGCAGTGTTATCAATGGCGGAATATGGTGGAAGGTCAAAATTCCACAATGTAAACATGCCATAACACCATATAAACATGCAATCTATGCTATTAATTGGTGCAGTTGATAGGAAGCATAAACCTTATTTTTGAGGACCTTTTTTTGGCAGTGGTGATTTTTTTAATAAGATGAGTTGAATTGGTTCTATTTGGTGCAAATCACATGGTATTTTTAAGGGAGTTTCTTTAATAAACTTACAAAGGGATTGGGTAGCTTTTAGCCATTGATGTTATCTCTTTATTGCTGTTATTTTATTTCCACATCTTCTGTATGGATGATCACTTATCTCCTGAATTCTTTCTACTTTTGAATTTGTTTTGTCAATTTTAAAGTTCCATCTTATTAGGTTTTGGATTATACAATATAAATTGCAACTTGTGACATCAATTGTAGAAAAAGATGGCTTAAAATCTTTTTAAATTTATGGAAATTAGACATATATTATTGCAGTTGCATGGACAAGTGTGTTTTTGCATGCCCCTATACATGTGTGCTTTTTTTTTTTTTTTTTTCAACCTTGAAGGAATAAAAAATTAAACAGAATTCAAACTGTTTATTTATTAAGGGTTGATTTGGTTGCTAAGCTGTCTAGTTATGGTATTGTTAAATCCAGCCATTGTCTTTAGTGTCATTAGGTATGATTTGAAATATTTGAGAGCTAAAATTTTACACATTTAGGGCTTGAAAAATGCACTAGCGTCTGGCGCTGACAAGGATGAAGAAGATTCAGAGGGAAGAACTGCTTTGCATTTTGCCTGTGGATATGGCGAGGTATGCTAACATTTGGAGTCAATATTTTCTCATCTCTCATATCACATGCTTTTGTTTCATAGAATTTCTGCTTATGTTGTGGGGTGGTGGTGTTGACTTTGTTTAGAACCATGGTGGGAAGTAAATGAAGGATATATTGAGGCTCAGGGTATTATTTAGTAAAAGACTGTGGCCTTGATTGTTTCTTCCACCATGGTGGTGGAGAGTGGCAGCAGTGTCAGTGGTGAATGGATAGTGCTATTTGGTTTCCACCTTAATTCAGCCCCCTTTCGCATGGTGTCAAGCAAAGTGAATGGCTCGTCAGGAATTATAATTTTAGATCCTAATTAGGCTCTTTCTAAAACCTGGTTGACATGCTCTTGATATCATTTCAGGTAAAATGTGCTCAAGTTCTCCTCGAGGCTGGAGCAAAAGTGGATGCTTTGGATAAGAATAAGAACACTGCTCTCCATTATGCAGCTGGTTATGGCAGAAAGGAATGTGTGGCCCTTCTCCTTGAAAATGGTGCTGCAGTGTAAGTAGTCTTTTCATTTGTGCTTTGAAAACCTCCATGTATTAATTCCTTAATTGCTTACAAAACTATTTAGTGACTATTGGTGCTTAATTAGGTTTAATCATATATAGTTCTTTTTCCCTCCTTGTTCAATTTGCAGTACTCTCCAGAATATGGATGGTAAAACTCCAATCGATGTTGCGAAGCTAAACAATCAAAATGAAGTCCTGAAGCTACTTGAGAAAGATGTTTTTCTGTAGTTGTAATGCATGATGGCATGCTGTCACCAACAAGCAAAGAGGAAACTGCGGGGAAGAAGGCATGGTGACCTCGTTATTTTCTCTTTTGGTTTCTTCCAACCGTTTAGTGTGTTAAACTAAATTGATTAACGTTGTTGGATGAGTCACCATAGAATTTGTTATCAATGTTCTTGTAATGCATTTATTGTTACACTGCATGATTTTGAAGATTAGTGCCGTCATGATTTTATTAATGTTTCAATTTTACTTATACTACATTGCTTAGTGGCAAAATTCTGGTTCAAATGGTCTTGTACAAGAATATAAGGCGAGGCAAAAGCTGAAAAGGTTTGGAAGATTTTGATCTAGGGGACTAAAAGTGCCAAAAAATTATCCTCTAAACTTGATCACCCCCCCCCCCCCCCCCCCAAAAAAAAAAACACTCTACAGGACTATATGTTTTGAAAATTGATTCAATGGATCGAAGTGTCTGATTTTATCTGTCGCGGGTTTCTTAAAGCGGTAATGTTTGAGGACAACTTACATATCGGGAAGTCTGGTTGAATTTGTGTTTTGTGCGTTACTATTAGCATCAACTCAAATTTGCATTATTAAACGTGCAAATTACAAATTTTCAATATCAAGTTTTATGTAGATTCCATCAAGAGATCATGGTCTTTTAAGATTAACTAAGATTGATTACAAAAAATCTCAAATTCATCATGACCACTGTTATCATCACCATCATTATGACCGTCATAATTATTGTTATCCCACAATAATGGTAGTCATGATCACCTTGTGTCGTTATTAACATAATCATTGTTATTAATGTTATCAATACCATTGGCATAATTAATAATGTGTTTTTTTATCATAGTCATGGCATAGTTAGTGGTTGTATATTGTAAGCAGGATATATTCATGTGTGAGGGTGTGTACATGCACCCCCTCACTTTAAGAAATTATATATAATTATCTAATAATTTTATATTTTGTTCCCCCTAATTTTATATATTTGAATTCATTACTCTCATGTTTTTATATTTTCATATTTTATACTCTTTAATTTTATATATTTGAAATCACTATTTATTTGTGTCCACTGATCCAAAGTCTTAGATCCATCACTGATTTTAAACATTATTTATTGATAAAATAATTATTTTCTTGTAGTATATCTACAAAGGAAGATATAGGTGGAATAATTAAGGTTGCTTGGAATAAGTTATACGTGAACCTAACTTGAAACTTTGGGAACTTTTATTTGGTGGATTTCATTTATTTTTCTTTTGTTAGGGGCTATCTTTATTTTCTCTTTTCCCAAGTCTTTCAAGAGCTTAATTTTATTCCTCTTTTGCTTCTCTATTTATTCTTTGCACATACCCGGCCTTAGTTTAGGTATATTATCATCTTTTATTCTCAAACACATTGATTCTGCCTTTTGAGATGCTGGGCTTTATGTTTTTCTTTTCTTAAGCAAGTGTATTTTGTATCAAAAGCAAATATAAAACTGGCTCTCAAGGTTAGAAAAATCAAGCAAACATATAATTGAAAGTTGAAACAACATTTGTTATATATTTCATCTCCTACATTTTATTTTGTGGATTGTGATTTTACTTTACACATACACAAGTTTCTACAAAATATTTATAGGCATGCAACCATTATATCATTTATTTCGTGATAACAAATTTCTTTGACTCAATGGTGTTACTTAATTTAACATAGTGAATTGTTGATTTGAGACCCACACTTCATATTTTAGACCTTTCTTTCTTAATGTTTCAAGAAAATTTATGTTTATCTTCTTGCTATATTTTTATTTAGGATGTCTTTATTCCTTGCAGTTACCTAATCATAATCTATTGTGATGGGAAAAACTTCATCTTCTAATGAGGTAAGGACACTAGTTTTAGTTGGACGTACTGGCAATGGCAAAAGTGCAACGGGAAATAGTATTCTTGGAAAGAGAGCCTTCAAGTCAAGGACAAGCTCTTCTGGTGTAACAAGTGTGTGTGAATTGCAAAGAACTATTACAAAAGATGCATCGATTGTTAATGTTATTGACACCCCAGGTGAAACATACTAACTTGTCACTCATTACATAATCGTGTAAGTAATTTGAGTTAAAGAAGTGTGATTGCATAACTAATTTTGCCCTTGCATAATCAAAATTTTATCATTATAAATTTAAGGCTTATTCTAGATTCCTAAAAAAATGGTTTATGGTTTTAGTTCCAACAATTTTCTTTTTGGTTTTTGTTCCTTCCAAATTTCGTTGCTACTTGTTTTGGTCTCTACCATGAACATACCATTAGCAAAAACATGATTTTACATCATTGCAAATATAACAATTTTGTTTTTATGTTCTTGCATAATATGGTGAATTTTATTTTAATCCCTATAAATATAACTATTTTTTGTTTTTAGTACATGTCATTATGTCCTTGTAAAATATATTGATTTCTATTTGCATAAGGGCCAAAACAAGTGATGAAGATCATTGAAGAGATCAAATTCCCATAAATTATTATTGCGGTTATAAGTAAAACTAATTATATTTGCATGAACATAAACATATTTAATCCTAAATCTGAAATCTAAAAAGTTTTGTAGGACTATTTGCTGGAACTGATTCTGCTGGGAAGGAAATAGTTAAATGTATTGATATGGCTAAAGATGGAATTCATGCTATTCTTATGGTGTTCTCTGTTAGAACTCGCTTTTCTGAAGAGGAACAAGCTACGTTTCTCACCTTGCAAGCTTTGTTTGGACACCAAATTGTTGACTACATGATTGTGGTCTTCACTGGAGGGGATGATCTAGAAGCTAATGAGGAGACACTTGATGATTATTTAGGTTGCGAGTGTCCACAACCTCTCAAGGTTTCTTGCAAATATCATTTATATCAATATATACTCATTTTTCTCTCTCTGTTTTCAAGCCAGAAGTCTTATTATTGAGAGAAATGATAATCATTAATATAAATCATTAGGTCATATTTGCATATTTAGATTAAAATTTTTAATATTGACAGTCAATATAATTATAAGGTCCAAATTTATAGTTTTCATTTCTCACATTAACAAATACTTATTACTAATGATTATTATTGAAAAGTTAATTTGAATAGTTTTCATAAATAAAGTTATAATTACAAATCTCTTTTAAAATAAAGTACTTTTATAATTGTAATCAAACCAAGAACAAGTTCATGAATAAAAAACAATAATGAGC